>CM065677.1:6698263-6763263 GCA_033220385.1 Triplophysa yarkandensis | reverse complement strand
GTAGAATCGGATGAGTCTGGGCTTCCCGTGGTTATTAAAAATAAGAATGGCTTTTATCATTTTGATTTGTGTTAATTTATTATGTTGATAACGGATGGAAGCGGCTGATCATTCAAGCAAAGGTTTCTGTCAATGAAAATCCAACGTCTGCTACTTCCGTGTCACGTGACTTGATGCCTTTCATAATTAAAGTCTTTAAACGTGGAAAATATAAAATTATTAATTAATTTTGACCGTAAATTAAACACTTAAATTAGTGTGACGTTTATATATAAAAATAATTCAGTTTTGTAATTCAACTTTGTGTAAATAATGAGTATTATTATAAATGAATAAAACTTGATTATTATTTACATGTAAAACGCCATTTAACTTTTAATTCATAAATGAATTAATGATTGATAATTTATGTAATGATTAAATTGATATGAAAATGTTTAGCTGATTTTAATGAGCCTGTCTAAACATTGAAAAAAGTGTTGTTAAATAACTCTTATTTTGTGTGTTATTTTAATATATTTAGTTTAATTTTCTAATGATAATATGCTATTGTTTTTATTTAAAAGCCTAAAAGTAAAACTTTTATTCAGTATGAAGGATTAAAGGCACAGATGGATGAAGAAAGCATGACACTTGAGCATTTATTAGGAAACTGGGACTAAACACATAATTTTTATTTTCTATTTTTTTTTAATAATTTAATAGGAAGGAATTTTTTTTCTTTACTTTTAAAGGTTATATTTATATAAGTTGACAACAACCATTAAACTCCAAAGAAGAAGATTAAAAATAAAGGATAAAATGATAAGAAAATACAATAGAGAGTTTACTGATTGTTTTTACATAATAAACACAAAAACAGATCTATACATTGACAACTTAATTTAGTAGAAAAATAAGAAAATGAAAAAGAAATAAAAACAATGATCAACAAACTTGAGGATAAGACACCTAAACATTTAATGCATTATACAAATAGATATTCAAGGTTTTTTATTCTGTGACAGTAAAATAGCATTTAAATAAATACTGAATTCTTACAAAAACAAAAATGTGGTTTGTTGTTATTAAATTTACATTTATGAATATACAATTTATAGAGAAAATAAATTTAGTTTATAACAAAACAAGCTTTTCTTTAAGTTCATAAATCATTATATATTTAAATTGATCTTGCTAGATATTATTCTTAATTAATATTATATATTTTATTTTGTTTTGTTTTTACCTTTTTTGTATTTGTTTTCAATTTCAAAAAGTCATAAAATAGACAATATATACCGAACAGCCAAGAACAAAAAATAGTAAGAATAAAAAAAAAGAATAAAAAAATAACAATAATACCAGGGGTTAGAGGCAAAATGTTGAAACGTTTAATGATTTAATAAATCTCATTAAATCAACATAAAATTAAATTTTTTTTTTTACAGGAAATCACACCAAGAAAACTTTTATTCTAAAATCCCTTCCAGCTGACGTGTTTCCCGACCCGGAAGTCCTGCATCATCTCCTCCTGTCTCACATCTTGTGTGTGTATATGTGTGTATGTGTGTGTATGTGTGTGTGTGTGTGTGTGTGAGAGAGAGAGAGAGCTCTATACACAACAGCCCACATGTAAGTGTGTTACATCTGTCAGGGTCTGGGCATTACAAACACACTACATGAGGGATGGAACTGCAGTGTTTACACAATTAAAAGTGTTTATGTGTTGGTAAGTTCATTCTTCTGAGATTCATGTGTGCAGCAGAGTGTTTTTAAATCATTGACACGTGCTTTGTGATTCTGTTGTGTGTTTAATTGTGTTGTAAACATAACTGACCCAAAACTAAAGAAACTCAACCAGCTCATTTAAATCTTTATTTTAACTTTTAAAAAAAACACTTATAAGTCAAACTAAAGGTTTGTGTGTCATTTTTGACCACTATGTTGATATCTAATGTGGTTTTAATGTGAACTCAGAGCAGAAAATGACATTAAGTGTCAATGTGTGTCATCAATAGTAGTTGTTATTCTTTATTGTGTATTCATTATTACTGCTAATAGTCCTTTTGTGTCTTATTTCTGTATCCACAAACCGGTTTTCTTATTTCACCCCTCTACTCCAGATCTTTCAGGAGAGCCCATCCGTGAATAATCCGCTCCACCTCCGAGTGAGTTCACCACCTTGTAAGAAACTTGGTTTGGAAGTCACATGATCTTCAGATCCTGGAGCAGGTTTAGGGAACGCCCCAGCGCTGTTTGCCCTCATTGGGTTGTTTGAAGGGGTGTGACGAGGAATTATGTGTTACACCCTTATTTATCATCTTTGAAACTGTCTGATTCCCAGCCTGGCCTTCATAACCGCATCTGTGCCAACTTCTACATTATTTTAAAATGTGCAACTAATGCATCATGGAAAATCTGGATTTGGGTATTTCTGTTGAAATGTCGACCTAAGCGTGAAAGTTTTGAGATTTGACGAAAGGTTTTAAGGATAGTTGTAGCACAGATGTTAACATTTGGTGGTTTAAATACCCATGTGAGGTCTCTCTTAAAAGTTTTAGAGCATTGTTTTATGTTTAGTGCATTTAACATAGTTAAGTTAGGACTAAACATCCATTACGCTACGTTAAAATAAAAACATGGTCATTATTTTGTTCTATAAAGAGCAATTTCTTGTCCATTTGTTGGGTGTTTTTGATTCTAGTTTGTATGTTTTAATTCACAGGAATCTTAAGAAATTTGTCGTCTTCCAAAAACTGTGTCCTTTTTTTGTCACGTCCATAATGCAGGTTAATCTATCTTTATTTAAAATAGAAAACTTATGCATAGACTGATATTTTTCTTATGTTTAAACACTATCAACAAGGGTTTTGTGTAATACAAACAAATGTTTCATTTAACTGATAACAATTATATTCTAAGAGTGTTTTTATGGCACGTCCATAACGCCAGAATTGCTCATTAAGGTTATGGGTCATAGGATTTAATTTGATAAAAAAGTGATACATTTTAGTTAAGAGTGGATGTGGTGTTCTAAAATTTAAACTAGATGGCGCAATTGAATCAGTCTTGAGTCCACTGCTTCTCTCAGATTATTGAAGGCTTTTATTTTTCATTTATTCAGGTCATGGTGGAACATCAAGCACCAGAGAGTTTATGCGCATAGACAGAACCGGTTCTTTCTGTAATCTGTCTGTTCACTTGTACACTGTATCCCATGTTGAAACGTTGTCTGCAGCTAGAGCCAAATGGATGGACTGATGAAAATACATTGCTATTTTCTAAATCATTCATTTTCTGTCTCCCGCAGCTGTCTGGGATGTGACCCTTCCTCATATTTTGATTCCAGCCACTCATGTGATCATGCCCATCCACCCCAGCCTGGTATTGATGCCCATCTTTGGGTTTCTTGTACTTCCATGTGAGTCCAGCCATGCGAATAACTCCCTATGGATTGTCGCTAATGTGACTGTGAGTAAACCGGAGGATTGTGGTACTTTCTTGTGTAAGTACACATGTAATACTTGTTGCTTAATAATTTTTCATTTTTATTACAATTGCATGATGTATTGATTTCGTAGTTAGTCACCCCAAAATGAAAATTCTGTCATTATTCACTTAACCTTCGCATTTTAAGCCTTTCTTCTGTAAAACACCAAAGAAGATATTTTGAAGAAAGTTCAAGTTCAAGTCTGCTTTATTGTCAATTCTTCCACATGTACAGTACATACATACAGAGAATTGCGTTACTCTCAGTCCCCCGGTGCATACAGATAACACTAAACAGTAAATAAGATAAAAAGATAAAAACTATACATACAACTATACAATAAGGGAATGCGAAGAAAAATATAATATCAATAAAATAAAAATAAGGTTAATAAAAAAATCAAAAACCAAAGCAACGCAAGGCACATGGTAGATAGAGTGCAAACCAGTGAACAAACAGTGCAGATAAAAAAAAAAGATTTTTAGTGCAATAAATAGCTTATAGCTTATACCAGACTGTTTAAAAGTGATGACAAAGTGACAAGTGAAAGAGCAGTTATTTTGTTAAACTGACTGATGAGGTAGTAGAGTTGGTAACCAAAAACCATTGGTCCCCTTTGTCATCTATTATTTAGAGGAAAAACCACTGCAGGTGTTCTTGTGCAAAAAAAATTCAAAATGTCTTGTGTTCTGTAGAAGTATAAATCCCATACAGGTTTGTAGAGTCGAGTATGAGTAAATGATGACAGAATTTACATTTTGCCTGTACTATCCCTTAAAGAAAAAAGGTACTTTGAGAATGCAATGCATTTAAGTTGACATTATGTTCCAGAGTTGATTTACTTTAGGTATAGGTAGCTTGAGAGAAAAAACATGCAAGACAGACAAATAAAACGTAAATAACCGGTCCTTTCATTCCATTCCAATTTCCAAAGGCTAGAATGAAATACAATCCATGCGCTACCTTCCGAGATAAAACAGGGTACCTGCGGAATATAATATTTTTCCTCAAAAGTAAAGCCACATGTTTCGTTTTGTCTTTCACGCATCACGTTTTCCCAAGAAGGACGTGTACTTTCAAAGAGGGCCATGTGGTTCGCATTTAAGATGAAAGGAAGGCTGGAGTTGGTTGTTCTGCTTACGAGCCAGGCGCTCCTTTAGTGGTCCATACCCTTCTGCAGACTTCGTCAAGACATGCTCGCTTTTACACAAATCGAGTTTTTCTCTCTCACTTTGGCCACACACGTTGTAGGTGACGATCTTGCCACCTCTGTAAACATACAGACAGCGGTAATGACCCTGGGGCAAACGGGCTTTGTAATAAGGGATCATGCGATCTCCCCTGCTTCTTCCCCTCCGCCCTTGGATAACGCACCCTGCATTGAATATCTATGTCGTGTTATCCATTCAGAGATTGAGGGCTGGGTCTGAATCGCCATTGCTATCAGGAAGTCTGAAATGTTCGGAATGACAGGAGCTATAAATACATAAGCACTCCACATTCCAGCCCGGGGAATGGTGTGCTTTTGGCACGTCGAAGCCCAAACATACTACAGGGTGACCTGTGGCTACTGCAGGGGGGGACGGAAATTACGGCAGGCCCTATACGGTTTCACACCAGCCTCTGTTTGCCAGTTACACTTCAAGCACCCTGCCGCGCAAGTACACGGAGGCAAACGTGAAAGCTTTGCGTGTGATCTTGTTGTATATACTTTGGCATAAGTACTCAGGTGCCGAAGCATTGGCTTCCAATATCTGTGCCATCAGGCCAGGTGTGTGCTTAAGGTGTAGCATGCATTGCATAGATGTCTTTTAAATACAGATTGCACAAACGCCCCTTGTGGCGATACAAAGGATGCACACATTTTGTCACACAAGTGATGCATTTCTAGTTTGAAAATCTGGAATTACACTTGTATAGTTTTGGGTCTCCGTCCGCTCCAAATGACTTAAAACAGCTGTGGAAATGTTTAATGCAAAAATTCCACGCAGACCAATGCAGCTGGCATTTTTATTATGCATGTCAACACTGACCAAGAAATGATTCATCTGGCACAGCGATTGAATATTGATTCACCTGGAGCTTTTAAATGCTCGATCATCAACTGTCCAAGTCCAAAAATCTCATTGCGGAGCATTCCGCAGCTTCAACGCAAACACGCGGCTTCCCGTTAGCGGCCCCCGCTGATCCTGGCGTGCTGCAGCCACCTGGTCAAGTAATCAGGGGAAGTGGGAATAGGCAAAAGACGGGGTGCGTGAAAACGGATGTTGAGCTCGAGGTGTGCAGTACGTGCTGTTGGGAGATGATCAAAGAGTAGCGCAGAGGCCTGTTTTCTCTCCAAGAAATGCGGCTCGTTCACGAAGACAGCGGAGCTTGGGATATGCATTTTCACGTCTACTAACGAGCATTCAGGGAACATCCCTGTCCCAATGAAAACAACCTAGGTTGATGAGTCTCAGATTGTGTTTTATTTGACTTTTTAGAGACGGCCTGTAAAAGCTGGACTTGACCATCTAACAACAATATTTACAAACTTCATTTAATAGCTTGTCCTCTTAAATTGAGTCAGTAGCACACAGTGTGCGTGTTTTACGGTTGGGTTTTTTACGAGGCCGGTCATTTAGGTATTGAGCACTTTGGTGTGGTACTGAATGTCCAAAACAACAAGATTTACAAACAATAAGTGTACCTTATATATTTAAGTAACGAGTAATATAATTAACTACACGTACTTACACCCATTTAAAAAAGCGAATTATTTGTGAAAAAAAACACATTTCTGAGATTTCTTTTTTTATATACAAGATAATTCTAGGCAATTTTAGAAACAGTCTGTGAGAATGTAACATTGATATCTTTCATATTGACTAAGACGTAGAAGGATGAAATCAAACTTTAATGCTTGTTTTCTCAGAATTATATTTTCCGACTTCAGCCTGTTTTTTTTGATAGGGTCACATTTGATTTGGTTTAAATCTTGTGAAAAGAACCTTGATGTTGACCAGCTTCTTCTCTTTTTCCAGGTTCTCCTGCTGAATCGTGTACAAAAACTTTTTATGATGAAAAAAAATTTATTTGCTATCTGATCAGCTGCCCACGAAATGAAAGCATCTGTGAAAATGCTGAAGAGATCGAGGACCTGCTAGCAAAACAAGGTTTGAATATAGCTACTGTAGTTTTGGGTCAAATGAGGAGAGTCTTAAAGTGATTGTTTGCCCAAAAATGAAATTTCCATGACTGTTACTTACCCTCGTAACATTTGAATCCTGTATGACTCATTTTGTCCTACAAAACACAGAAAAGAATATTTTGAAGAAAGTTTGTAGCTGTCAACTGTTCGCATTGATTTTGTCATACAATAGACTGCTGTTTGGTTATCAACTTTCTTCAAAATATCTTCATTTCTGTTCTGCGTTTAAAAGAAAGTGAAACAGGTTTGACATGAAAAGGTTTTTTATTATTATTCACTTTTAACAGAAACAGCCTGGTTTAATATTAGACTTTCAATTGAAATGTATATATCTGTTATCCTCCAGGATTGAAATCTTAATATGAAACAAAAATTTTAACAATAATTTTCGCTATTCTGTCCATGTAGACAGCAGGACTGGTGAAGAGTCACCTCCCTATCAATCCTCTGAACACAAGGCCTCTGAACCTTCTCAAGACGAAATCTCTCCAAACTACACACAGCCATTGAAACCTACACTAAATATATCCAGCACTTCCATTCCCATAAACCCGCCATCTTTGCCAAATGTATCTACAACTACAGTGTCAATCACACTACAGACAAATCCGTCTAATCAATCTGCTGGGTCTGAGAACGTCCCAGGAGGAGTTTTCCCCACAATCATTCCAACAGCACCATCTAACACATCCAGTGCTACAACCACACCAACAGCTGCAGTAACTACAACTAAACCCTCAACAACATCCACCAGCACAACCATTGCACAGAACTCAGTCCCTCAAGAACCCTCCTCACCTTCACCATCAAGGACCAAAACATCCCCAAGCACCTCACCATCAGTGCCAACAACACCTCCACCCATCCCTTCCCCAAAACCAGTGCAACCTTCTCCAGCACCAACATCAACAAAGCCATCGACAACCACGACCAAAACCTCAACACAGCCCTCAGTCTTGCCATCCACACTGACTGTAGACAATATGGACCAAAGTAGAACTGACCAGACCAAGGTGGAGGTGGCAGGTGACCCCCTGACTATTCATCTGTTGAATACCAGCTCTCTGATGGCAGTACTTATATTTGGTCTTCTGTTCTTTGTTGTCGCCGTGGCGTTGTTCCTCAAGCAAGCTTACGAGAGTTACAGGCGAAAGGATTACACTCAGGTCGACTATCTCATCAATGGAATGTACTCCGATTCAGGGGTCTGAGGAGGTGGTTTCTGTTTCATTGTTCGACTTTTCGGTAGCAGCTTGGTACTGCTCCTCATGCTCAAAGTGGTAGCACTTGCATTTCAAAAGCCCTTTTCAGTTTTCACTAATTAAAGAGATTGTTTACCCCCGAATGAAAACATTACATTATTTACTCACTGTGGTGTCATGCTCTCGAGCTATATGATTATCTCTGTTCTGCAAAACACAAAAGAAGATGGAAGAATTGGATTCCGGTGCCTTACATTGTATGGAACCTAGCATTGAGACATTTTTCAAAATATCTTCTCGTGTGTTTGACCGAAGAAAGAAATCATACTTGTTTGGAATGAAACGAAAAACAGCACCATTTTTGGGAAAACTAATACTTTAAGGAAATCTTGTTGGTGCTTGTATTGAGTTAGTTAAGATTCCATGTATTTTCTTTCTATGCAGATGTAGCTTCCTCTTAATTCTGAAAAGCCTTAGTAGGAACTTAACCCTTGACCGAATGCCATAAGAAAGGAATTCGCAGTGCAATATTTGTAGTTGTTTTGCCATTCCTGTGTTCTAATATGTTTTATAACAGTGTTTCATACGCAAAAGATTTTGCTGCATAATTGCCTTTTTTATGTTTGTCCGAATTGTCTGAAACATTCAAAGAGTTGTATTTGGAATTATTGTCTTTTGATCTTTAGTGTTTTTCTTTTTTTTTTTTTGTGTAAGGAACAAATGCCAAACCAGGAATCATGGCACAAAAGCACATTGTCAAGCCAAGGGAATAATTTAGCCATTGTGTATTTAGTGTCTGGAACAAAGAAAAGATTATGATATTATTGTATGACATGTAAGGAAGGCATGAGGAATGGTAGTTTGATATGTGCCAAATTGATTTTGTAAGTCTTAATAGCTGCATTGTAAGCAAAGATATATAATAAAGAAAAGATACTTTGCAATAAAACTCTTTCCTTGTGTTGTATGATGTATGAGATTAATGTCTCTTCTGAATATTTTCTTAACGGCGGAACCAGGAATGTGTGTCTGCACAATGAAACTCAAAGTATTATTGTTATAGGTTTTGCCAAGTTTTTTGTGTTCTTCATAATAAATTTGGTTTTAAGGAAACAAAAGTCTAGTACTCTCAGTTCCATTTAACACTTTATTACATTTAAAATACGGAATATTTCCCCAAAACCAGCACAGATGCATTAACTTAAGATTTGGTCTTTCCACGATCTTAAGGTGGTGCCCATTGCCTCGTGGTCTCTTTCAGAGCCAACTGCCCCCAAGACATCAATTTCAAAGTGTTTTATAAGAAATGCATCTTAAGCGTTCTTGAGAGTAAACAAGATGCCATACCAAAACAAACCACATCTGACGGCCTATAACCGAGCCTTTGAAACCTGTCTGATTTTGAAGGTCTGGAAATTTAATTTGCAAAATAATGAGATGAGAGGAAGGTGCGCCGACACCTTTACAACAACCTCACCGGGGGACGGATTTGTTTTGGGAAAAAATCTTAAAACGTGGAATTTATTGCTGCACGGTTTGAAGTCGAGTCTATTGTAATGTTCTGTTCTCTGGAACCTGCCTGTGAAACATCCTTTCGTAATCTATGCTTACCACATTTCCATAATTCTCGGGGGCGCAGTTTCCCAATATTTCTCACTTTTAGCCCAAGTGTTTCATTGCATGATAGGAATATTGTTAAATGTCCAATGAAAATGTTAACTCTGCCTTCCAAGTTAAACAGTTTGCAAATGTTGGTGTGGTATTGATACTCGGTTATTAGGCCCACATATTTCAGCAGAATATCTATGTTTTACATGATTGTGTAACTCAGTGGCGGACAGCTGACCCCCAGGCTGTACAAACACAATCCTGTCTATGAATTTTGGGAGAGGAGGTAGCAACCAGGGTTAAAGTGTGTTATAATGATGCCTCTATAAACCCTTTGTTTTCAAAGGACTCCATCCAGATAGCATCCGTTACACAAGAAATATGTTTTGCATTAGGTTTTGGATGTATTACCTCGAAGTCTAATATTTTAAAGTAACAACGGGCAATAGAGAAAGTGAAGCACGGGGTTTGCTTGATCAAAGAGAATGCCAAGAGCAATATTGCACAGGTGACTGTAAAGGCAGGTTTCATTACGGCATATTTCTCGGGGTCTAGGAATTACTCCCACCTCTCCTCACACGCACTCACAAAGGCTACATATGGTTTCACTTTGGAGTTTGGACCTGTTGTAGAACTTTTACCATGCAGTGTTTTCCGTCCGCCAGGGGTTCCGTGTGTTCCTTGATGTTTACAACACCTCAGGACTTTTGAAAGAGGCCGAAATGAATCCGCATCATTGTGATTTACTTTTTATAACATGCACTTTCATTGGAACATAAATAAAGTGTAACAGGCTTGCAAAGGCTGTGCCGAGCTTGTCATTTTTAAGATCATGTTTTCTGAAATACAGTGAAGTGCAGAGAGGTCCTTTATAGAGTTTCATCTATTGCTTGACTGTAAATATATCGAAGATACAAAATGTGGTCTATAGACATAGATGCACAATGTTTGATGACCAGACAACCGTTTAACTTACATTAGAAATGTATTGTAACCAACTTTAATGCAACATTTTGTAACAAATCTTAGATTTTTGTTCCTCTTAACAAAGGAAAAAATGAAGATTTGATTTTTTATATTTGAAATGCAGAACTTCTCACAAACAGCACATTTTAGTATGACTATTTGTACAAGACAAAAGCAACATTGCACAAAACACTATTTGGGATAAAGAAAAGTCCGCTTTTGGTTTGGTTTTGGTGAATTAAGATTTAAAGTCAGATCACTCTGACATGACGGTTTACAGCTTGGCACTGTTTGTAAATATATGTAAATGTGATTTAAATATACCTACGATATAAACAACATTACACAACTACTTAAGGTGTATGCAAGTTGTAAGTTGTTCATAGTTACATTTGACATATTTTATGTCGTTAAATTCTCCCATTATGACGCACTTTTTCGCATCTACTTATTATTTTTTGCATGTGTATCTACATCTGGGCCATTCCAGCATCATGGATGTGACATTAAAATCAATTTAGAATCAAACTATTACGAGCAAACTGAACCATCTGTTTATATTATACAAAACCCTTGTTGATAGTGTTTAAACATCAGAAAAATATCAGTCTATGAAAAAGTTTTCTATTTTAATAAAGGTAAATCTGTGTTATAAACATGACAAAAAATGGACACCAATATTGGGACACAACAAGCTTCGTAAGATTTCTGTGAATTAAAATGCACAAACCAGAAGCAGTTATATCCAACAACTGGACAAGGTATTGCTATATTTTTAATTTCATGTACAGCCAAGTATGGTGACCCATACTCAGGATTTGTGCCCTGCATTTAACCTATCCGAAGTACACACACACACACACACACACACACACACACACACACACACACACACACACACACACACACACACACACACACACACACACACACACACACACTCACTCACTCACTCACACACTCACTCACTCACACACACACACACACACACACACACACACACACACACACACACACACACACACACACACACACACACACACACACACACACACACACACACACACACACACACAGAGAGAGCAGTTAGGGGTTCAGTGCCATGCTCATGGGCACATAAGTCATGATGTCGCAGAGACTTGAACCCACAACCCTAGGAGTCAAACTCTCTAACCACTAGGCCATGACTTAAAATGTGTCTGTTTATGAGCAAATGTGACAATCACAAAAATAGCCCTAACTTGACTTTGAAAAAATGTACCTTAAAAAATTAATATAATGTATAAAAATTAAAATATAAAGATTTAAAAATAACTAAAAATAAAAACAATTCTCTGAAAACATAAAGAGAGACCTTGCATGGGCATCTGAACCTACCAATGTTGGCATATGTCTTACAAGTACACAAAAACCTTTGATAAAAACTTCATATATTCATAATAAGTTTATATTCTATGTGTAACTTTTAGAATCTTTTATCTTACTTTATCTCATCATGTCATATTTGTTTTTGTGCAAGATAACATTGACTCCACAATCTTTTCTCACGCTTTCTCTTATTTATTTTAAAACACACATGCAAGTGAAGAAAAGCCAAATGTGAACATTTAAAAAAAAATCATATTTTATAACACTTTGCCTAATATTAAAAACAGAAAAGCTGTTAAACAAATGAAACACCATGCAACTTTAATGTAAATATTTTTGGCATTTTTTTTATTTTACGTTTATTTTCCTCTCTTTCCCTCTTGTTTGTAAACTCATTTCACTTAGTAATAATATGTATAATGCACAAAATAATAATAATTAAAAAAAAAAAAACAGCGACGCGAACGCGCCACAGCGCCGCGCAATCCAGTTGATGACGTCGATCAGTTTCCGCTGTCACTCATTCCCCTCCTCGTGCCTCCTGTAGTATCAGAGAGCTGAAGAGTCGGGAACAAAACCAAGCGATCGATCCCAAATCTCCCTGCGAACTTTCTCCTTACATCCATAACTCGACGAAATGGATCTGGGATTGTGGAATTAAAGGCCAGAGAGCTTAAGATGGAGATGTTATTACTGGATGTGCTGCTTTGTTGTAGTCTGACTGTGATTCGCGGTGAGTTTAAACTCTTTTTTTAACCGCCACCAACAACGCGAAACAAAGTTTCAAGTTTTTCACTTTAACTTTTCAAAAAGTTTCAATGTAACTTTAGTCTGCAAGCAAGTTTCTGATCGCAACTTCATCAAAGTTTTGCAATGCTGCAGATTCAAGTTTTGAAAGTTTGAAAGTAAATTAAACTCTTCGTGAAAGTTTTCCACGTGTTTAATTTTCAACTTTTGAAAGTTTTCCGCGTGTTTAATCTTCAACTTTTGATCAAGTTTTGCCTGAGTGTTACGGAGGCCTCGGTGGTGTCGGATGTCAAACAGAAAGAACTTTGTCAAACTTTTCAGCTTCTTTTTACTCTTTTAATTCATGATGATCAATCATTTAAAATATGCTTAATACGTCACAATAAACACTTGTGTCGTCATTAAGAGTTCAATTAAAGCTTGGTTTTGGGGTAAATTATCAGGGCAGATGTGCAATTGGGTGTTAAGAAAAAGTTAAGGGCAATTCTGTTGAAATGTCAATCTTACTATGAGCTTTTACCATAGGTTTATATATAAATATGCTTATCATTCATATGTTAACATTGTTTGGAGTAGAAACCCAACAAATGTTTTAAGAGAATTTTTCTGCATGTTTTAATTGTAAAGTAAATCACATCCACAATGCTTCATCTTACCTGAATATTAAAATATAGATATTATTTTAGGATCTTAAAAAGCTTTGTCTTAATCATTTGTTGGATGTTGTGGAATCTGGTTTGTACATTTTTATTTACATAAATCTTGTAGTTTGTTGTCTCCCAAAATTTACATAAATCTTGTAGTTTGTTGTCTCCCAAAATTGGTTTTCTCCATAACAAAACTTGTGTATTTATTGTTATTTCTCTAATGTTTAAATACTATCAACAAGGGTTTTGTATAATATTATATTTTATTCTAAGTGTGTTTTTATGACATGATTGTATCACTGGCATTGTCCTGATACATCATAATAAACAGCTGTTATGTGTTTATAAGCATTAAATTAAAGTTTTGTTCTTTGCATAAATTATCATGTCTGATGGGATAGTAATGAGATCTCTGTATCTGCTAGACTTCAGACTGACCGTGCTAAAATACTTTTAGTGTATACTTATATGTGTTCTTCATTATTGGTTAACTGAGATGTTCGCATTCTCAGAGAGAGAGAGAGGGAAAGAGGGAAAGGGAAGGAGGGGGAGGGAGCGAGACAGACAGACAGACAGACAACTAGAGAGAGAGAGAGACAGAGACAGAGAGAGAGACAGAGACAGACAGAGACAGACAGAGACAGAGACAGAGAGAGAAAGAGAGAAAGAGAGAAAGAGAGAGAGAGAGAGAGAGAGAGAGAGGGAGAGAGACAGAGAGAGAGAGACAGACAGAGACAGAGACAGAGACAGAGACAGAGACAGAGACAGAGAGAGAGAGAGAGAGAGAGAGAGAGAGAGAGAGAGAGAGAGAGGGAGACAGACAGACAGACAGACAGAGAGAGAGAGAGAGAGAGAGAGAGAGAGAGAGAGAGAGAGAGAGAGAGAGAGACATACAGAGACGGACAGACAGTGAGAGACAGTGAGAGCGAGCGAATATTTTTATTCTGTTTGCACTGGGCTTATATGGATTATGAATATGTAATAAAGATTTTCTAATTTACCTATCATCATATGTAACACAAAAGTAGATATTTGGAATAAAGTTGGTAAGTGAACATTTCACCTATTCACTTGTATTGTATTGAGCATAAAACAAATGCAAGTGCACGTGTGCCAGTTCCCGACATTTTTTAAATATCTTCTCTTGGGTCATATGGTAGAAGTCAAAGGTTTGAAATGTCGGTGGGGCGAGTAAATGATGACATCATTTTTATGGTTAACTGTAGTAACAATGGGTGCAAATGAACATCAAAGACTTTACACTAAATGTTTGATATAGATATTTTTATTTTAAGATCTGTCACTTGTAATACAATCTAAATCATTTATTCGTGTCGGATAACAGCACAAACAGAATCATGGGTTAAATTTAATAATTATATATAAAATGTGTGACTGTCATTGACATTGTTGTTTGGACAACCTTAACTGTATTTAATACATTTTTTATTTTACACAGTTTAATGTCATTGTTATATCTGAGATGTAAGATCCGTAAAATAACGCAGGGTTGTGTTGTAACCTCACAATTTCCAATTAAGCAAACATAATGCTATTTTTTTGTGCGTGTGGTCGTAGTTTTTGCGTGATTCTGTCAGAATTATTCAGGTCACGTCAGTAGTGAGGGTTGTTATGTCATCATAGTCAGATTGGCATGACATCCGTCTGCCAGAACACATCAGCGAACATGTCAGTCTTGTCTCTTGAGAGGTTTTTCCAAGAGGTTGTAATACAAATTTAATAAGCACCATCGAAAATGTGGATTTTAATCCAGGACCATGTCAAAAAACCATGCAAGAATTAGAAGAAAGAAAAGCATGAATGTTACACAAGTTTACGATATAGATTTTTATTCATTGCACATTTAGAAAAACACATTATAGGGGAAATCTTTATTTGTAATCCTACTTTACATTAGATCACAAGAGGTTTTGCAGGGTATACCTGTTTTAACCACAATGCATTTGCATACTTACGTGTTTTTATTGACACAATCTCGCCACATAACTGCCCAGTCTCTCGCTGATAAGAGACGGAGGAAGTGTGCAAAGGTTTTGATCGTATCAGACACTTCAGGTGTGTACAGAAGGCAGAGAGGACAGGTTTTCGTTTGAACCTCCCTCGCCCACCTTTCGGAAAACTTCACGTGTTTGTAGACCTCTATCCTCATGCGAGCTGCTCCCATTGGAGAGCTATTCATTCTGGTGACAAGCTCAGACTCCTCAGCTGTTTCTTTGTGCTCTTCCTCTACAAAGGAGGAGCCCGGTAGGCCCAGGTGCTCTCAACCCCCCTCCCGGCACTACACAAGACAGAGGAGCGGAAGTTTGGAAGTCATATGGGTGCACGGCTATGTTGTGGAAATGAGTTCTCCTAAGGGCGTCTCTTTACGGAGATTAGCCATCTCCACGCCGGGGCTGAAATGCATTGCTGGGTTTTGTCTGGTTTTGTTTTTTCAAATAGGTCTCCGTGTATAAAATGGCTTTTGAAACCAGGTTTGCTTTGTCCTTTAGATCTTTGGCACGTTGCCTTTCAAACCATTAAAGAGTTTACAGGAGTCCGGAGTTTGTCTGTTTTTTCTTTTTTTTGCATTGTGAGCGGTTTCTGTCGACAAAAGCACTTTCCTTCAGAAGTCTTCGAGTGGCTTTTTATTTTCTTACTCTATGTTGAAGTGATAGTGTACCCGAAAAAAAAAAAAAACAGAATGGGTTCTTGCCGAAAAAAATAAGGTATTTTTAAAAATGCTGGTAAAGGAAAACACTTCATTTTGGGGTGAATTATTTCTTCAAACTGCTGAAAAGCAAGGTTTTTATTCATTTATACTTGTTAGTATTAAACACAAAAGACAGTTCTTTTGAAATATCACAATTTAAAGGTTTGTTATTTCACATCAGAGCTGTTAAAAAGCAATTTGTGTTCAAAGTGATCGTTCAACCCATAATGAAAACTGTCATTTCCTCACCATCTGGTTATGTTAAACTTGCCTCCCGTTCTTCTACGTAACACAAAAGAAGATAATTTGAAGAATGTTGGTAGCCGAACAACTACGGTACCAATTGACTTTTTATTGCATGCGCTCAAAACCAAGTCAATCTGTGGTTTTGTTCAGTTCCTAACATTCTTCAAAGTATCATCTCTTGTGTTCCGCAGAAGAATAAAGCAAAACAGGTTTGGAATGAAACGAGGTGGAGGACATGTTGTTAACATCTTCGTATAAATGTGTCAAAAATGCAAAATTTTAATTCAGAAAGTAATTGAAATCTTTGCTAAGTTCAACGTATTAAAGGCGAAATTTACTACTGGCTCATGTCTAGTCCCGCAGGACTGAAAAGCGAATTTCTTTTTCTTCAAAAATAGCCTCGCAATCCGTCATCTAATGCGATGGTTTTGCTCATAACTAACGGCTGATGTTCAGAAACAACATGAAGTGAGTAAGCTCATCTGTTCGGGTTAGAGATTGTGCCGAGGGACCGGTCGTGGTTGTTATGCATCATGCTGGTGGGTTTTTCGTGCACATTTGGGCCGCAGAAGTCCGTGTGATCTCATAAAGCAGTGCAGCTGTTGGGATGCGGTTATCTGTTTAATCCCCGCTTCTCCGTGCTCGCATGGGAAGGAGGTGTCAGGGTCCGCCCAGGCCAGCCGTGGGGCCTGAATCAGTTCAGGGCTGAGAATGCACAATTTGCATTTTTTGCAGAAGCACACATTGCATGTGTTGCGCTTAAATGCATGTTCATTGAAGATAAACATTGCATTGCTACATTTTATTATCGTGAAAAATAACAAAAATATATTCTTTTCATTCAGACCTAAACTTCACTGGGTTTGAACATTTTGGTAGATACCATAGATAAACTTACTGATAAGTGGTCCATCGCAGTAAGAAAGAATAGACCTCCATCTCTTCCTCTGAATGATGCGAGTTTGTGACTCTTTGATGTATGAAAGCCGTTGTGAGAAGAAAGGAGTGAAAGACATGGATAAAGTTGACAGAGCAATCGTGCAAACAATCTTGAGTGAAGACGAGACAAAGGATAAAAGTTTGATGTCTGGAGTTGGTTGTGTGTTTTTCCCCACCATGTGGACTTAATGCTTCTGTCGCTGTTTAGCATGTGATGTGTTGTTTGTATCAAGGTCATACAGACTGTAAATCTCACAGTTGGGGTTGTATTTATAAGAATAATTCTCTGAGTTAAGTGGAAGAATGGAAGTATTTCAATGTGCATTTCGCGTCAACTTGTTGTTTGCCTGATTTTTACGGTTGGATTATCAGTCATTGCAGAATCTACGAAGGTTATTGCATATTGGTTGTTAATATCAATATTAAATTCAGAAAGTTGTGCACGTATTGTGATGACTTTCAATTTTCAGAGGTCTGTGGTTGTTTCCTTGCACAACCTGTTTCCACAGAGGATCTCCGAAAGACAATTGCCGGCTGGTGTTCCTTGCTGGTGGTTGCTGATAAAAGAACCCTCAAGGCAAAAAATGCTGCGGTGTTGACTTTCAGATAACGCCAAATCACAAATCGGGCTCTGTTTTGTCTCATAAGACCACTTTCTTAGTGGATACCAGCTTGTGCTGAGGTCACATGAAGAAAAATGCCACTTTAGAAGGGATCTCACCATCTCAAGCTTGTTTTTTATCATTGTTTTTACGAAAATGACAGCTAGATATGACTTTTAGAAAGTTCTATGCTGATGTTGCAAATGTTATACTTTAATATCCTTAAATCAAGTTTTTATAACAGATATTTGGTGGTTAAAATACCCATCTCTTAAAGTAAAAGTTAAAACACGTTTTTATTGTCAGGAATTTTTACATCCAATATTTCTCATAAATAGGCTTATGACCATTAGGTAAAGTTATTCATTTGTGGGCTATAAAGAGCCATCCATTTTTCACTTGTTTGGCTTTATTGCATTTTTAATTCACAAAAATACTACAAATTATGTTTGCTCTAGAAAAACCTTTTCTGCACATGCATTATTCATGATTTCCCTTGTTTTATAATAGAAATTTTGTGATTGGAAATTTCTTTTGGATTAGAGGACTAATAAACTAGTAATAAATATATTCTTAAAGATTTTTTTATTTTATATTATACATTCATAACATATGAGTGCCCATTTTTGTGATGATTTGAAAGAGTTTAGACTTAATTGATAAAATAAGTGGTATATATATCGTAATTCTAGGGTGTTGTGTACTATCTATTAATTAGTTAAATAAAACCTTTTGCGGTTTCTGATATGATGCGTGATTTGAAAGTCATAAAGACATAAATCATACATTTTCAATTCAAAAAAGTTCATCTACTTTCACATGCTTATTTTATTAATGGTCTTAATAGCGTCCCAGTAGCGCGAAAGGAATCCAGTGAAACGGTTATATGTGGCAGGAACCCACATTTGCTTGTCGATGTTGACATGGTTCGTAACAGAATGGCATGTTTGGTAAACCTCAGGACGCCCACCATAGTTTTCATCTCCTTCATCTATGTGTCTCTGATGACATCACAGGATGCCCCCCACTTTCTCCCCCAGGCAGTTATTGACCGCTCTGTGAGTTGCACTCGCTGGCACATGCGAACTGTTGCGAGGTGCCAACTTGCGGTCCCCGTAGAGATTTCTGGGTGCCAAACCGAAGGTCAGACATTTCCGTTGTTTCCGCTGCTATTCGTCTCTAGAGAGCTTCACATGTGCCTCTCATTAAGTGCAATGAGTTTATGAAAGCGCAGAATGATGCAGACGGAGCGTGTTGCAAATGCGTTGTTTGTGATGATTTGACTGAGCTGATGGTTTGATAATGTAAAACTTTTCTTTGATGTGATGCATCTGTTTTAAATTCTCGTGGTCATTTTGTGACTCATCATCATCAGGTTCTCCCCTGTTGCTCTTTGCCAACCGGAGGGATGTTCGACTCGTCGATGCCGAGGTGGGCCGGGCGGAATCCAGGGTGGTTGTTGGCGATCTCGAGGATGCGGCAGCATTGGACTTTCTTTTCTCTGAGGGACTGATATTTTGGACGGACGTCAGCGAAGAAGCTATTAAACAGACATACTACAACTTCTCGTCTAACTGTAAGAGTTTGTCTTTTCTCACATAAGTTCTCAAATAAGTTTTTACCATCTGCCATGTTTTTTATATGCCATTTGTTTGCTAAATGAAAATATAAAAAAAGTGGAAAAAGTTTTTGTGCTATTTAAATATTTATAACTATTTATAAAGGTTACATTAAAATCATGAACTGAATGGAGGCCTTGTCTTGCAGTTCTTAAGGAGGCCACGCTGGGCCGAGGACAGACTGTGGTGGTTTCGGGTCTAGATTCTCCCGATGGCTTGGCTTGCGACTGGCTCGGCCGCAAACTCTACTGGACCGACTCGGAGACAAACCGCATCGAAGTGGCGAACTTGGACGGCACCTCTCGCAAGGTCCTTTTCTGGCAAGATCTTGACCAGCCAAGGGCAATAGCCCTCAACCCTGCTCATAGGTGCGTTATCTATTTCAACCTTTTTCATTTCTTTGTGCTCACGTGTTCCCATTCCGGTCTCATTGGGTGGTCTTTGCGTGCATCCATTGACCCAAACATTCATTAATGCTTGTTCTGTTTGTTTATTTACCAGCGGTTAAAACTCCCTCCTTAAGGGAGCTTGAGATGCAACGTTGCATTTCGTGAATGCATTTGTTTTTTCCGGTTGTATAGTGTACAGTTCCTGCAAGTCAGTCCCTCCGGTGAACCCCCGGGTGGTTTGTGAGGCTTGGAGTAAGCGATGCCACTTGGGTGTCCTCACTGACTTTGCCGGCGAGTTGGCGTCTTTATATTCAACATGTAACTCGAGTTCAGAGAGATCTGTCTCGCTCGCATTTCTTAAGCCCTGGCTTAGCGTGTACTCACGTACTTGGCCTAAGACTTATTGAGTAATGCCCACTTTCTGTTTCTTGCTTTTCCTGAATAATTTCAGCTGACGTTTGGGCATTTAAAAACGTTCAAGTTTGTCAGTTTCTGCTACAAACTTCAGAATATGTGATGGAGTTCTCAGATGTGTTTCATTTAGGTTTCAACATAGATATGTCTCTTAAAATGCCAAATAAGAAATTTGATTAGAGAGTAATATAATGCGAACGAGTCCTTGGAAGTGTGTAGAAAATGAGTAGATGTAGAGGTCAGATTATCTGGATGTGGCCAAATTTAATGAGAAATGCTTGAGTTCATATTGATATTCTAAATAGGATTGATTTTGGATTCCAGACTTGAGCTCAGTTTGTGAATTTTTTTTAAACTCTTTAATCTCTTATTTGAGACATTTGTGAGATATCTGGTTGTTTCCTCTGGGGAAAAATGTGAGATGCTGGAGACTTCAACAAATGTTTACGTTTACCTTTTTCCTTACTTACCATCATTCGTTTTATTGTGATAAATAATTGAGATATTAAAGTGATAGTTTACCCAAAAATTTTAATTCATGAATTAGATACTCTCTAGTTGTTTCAAGCCTATATACATTTCTTTATTTGATTTGAACACACAGAAAGATAGTTGGAAGAAACCTTGTCACCAAATAGTTCTTGTACCCCATTGACTACCATGGTAATAAAAATGTCAATGACAGTCAGAGGGACCCAAGAACTTTTTCCAGCCATGCATTCTTCAATATATCTCATTTGTTGTTCAACAGAATAACAAAATTAAGTTATTTTGCCTGGTCCAAGACCTGTTCTTGAAAGCATTCTTCCAAATATCTTTCACTGTGTTCATCAGAACCAGTCGGTTTAAACAGATTTGAAACAACTAATGGGTGAGTAAATAAAAAAAATGTTTTTTTGATAACCTATCCCTTCTTTTCTTATGTTTTTATCGGCTGTCCCGCTCCAAGCACCGGGCTTTTCGCTCTCTCTATATTTACGGTACTCTAGACCTGGGACGTTTTTCTCAAAATGCCTTTCTCTTCGTAAAGTGTATGATGAAGACATTAAAAATGGAGCCAGACACTTTTCCTGGCCCGTGTCCTAAAGAAACACGTCCATACCACTTGTTTTTTTTCCTGAACATTGGCTGCAAGTTCATTACCCCTGCAGAATTTGTCGGGGTTGGAGATCCGCTCTCCAGCGCAAAGATCCTGTTACATCGCAGTCTGAATCTAAAAATTCACGTCTGGCATTTTCAAGCAGACATGCGAGCATATTATTTTCGTAAATTCCGGGAGCTTTGAGCTTAGATTTACCGTGGTGCTCCTGGCCCCCTGCTTCAGATTGGGGGGGGGCTCTCGGCTCCATACAAACCCCTGAGAGCGAGAGCAACCGCATGCAGGGGCCCCTGAATTATGTTTGTCTGTTCTCAAGACACGGTCATTGTTTTCACGTTCTCCAAGGGACTGTTGGGAGGAGTGAAAAGATGAATTACCATCAGATGAATAGAGAGGGTGTGTTTTAATTTATCACCAAGTTACATCTTCTGACCCTTCTTGAATTTAAAATCAAACCTTATTGTTTACCAGGTTTTATTATGGCACATCCAAACATCTGACAGAAGTGTTTTATCTTGAGTTATGGAGTGATGATGTACCTGGAATTTAAGGTCGGGAGATGTTCTTCTGTTGACAAATGGCTCCAGTTTTAAGTTCACGTTGATCTTCTCTGTTGCATGGCCAGGTATCATTTTAAAGCTTTCGTATAGTCCAGACAAAAATCTGTTTCTGAATTTTCATCTTCAGAGGAGAATGTTTCAAGTCTGATTTTGGCAGCAGCTGTCAGACTTGGCTACATTATTTTTTTGCTCTGTTAAAACGCCTTGTCTTCTAAACTCATTTGAAAATGGTAGAAAGCAACAGAGCACACAATGATCGACAGGCCAAAAGGATCTTCTAGTGTTTTGATAGGTTAATAAGTCACATTTAGGCCACACCTTGTTTGGTATATTTCATAGTCTTTGCTTAATTTTTGGAAACAAAATTGTAAGACATATTGTGTAACAGTTTTCATTTTTCAAGTTGTGTGCTTTGTCTTTAAAGAATAGCCCCCCCCCAATTGAAAACTCTTATTGACTTTTCTTCATCCTAGTATTAGAATAATATAGTAACTTTTATTAAATTAGTATAGTAGTAACTTGATAACTCCAGAAAGTGTTTTGCTTGTATCAAATAGCTGTTTTCACATGACTCCTAATAGCCAATGACATTTGAAAGTATTATTGCTTTATTTTAATATTTCCCATACAATATTTTGTTAAATTGTGATAAATATGCTGAAAATGTGAAATGTTTTCTCAAATATCTATTGTTTCACTTCAGAAGAGCTTGGTTAACTTTCTTGAGTTATTGGAATTCATTTAACAATGCAGAAATTAAAAATGTGATGATCAGGATTTTTGCCAACGGTACAGAGGTGATTTTTTTCATGGTGATCAGCTGATACCGATGCCAATTCAGATGCTTTAAGTTTCTAGAACTAATGTGTAAGCCCTCTGATAACCGTTTAACTTTTTCAAGATAAAGTAATAGAAGTTGCCATTGTAATATTTAAATAGGTTTGTTATATGTTTACATTGATTATTAGTTTAACAGAATACTTGGTAATTACAAAAAAGTACCATCATGTACGTCTTCACACATGGCATCATCAGTTGAGATGGATTTGTTAGATTAGTTTGGTGAGTACCGATCGCGTCGTAAAATTTGATTATCGGCCGATACTGATCTCAAGCCAACAGATCGGAGAGCATCCCTAGTATAGATATATTTGGAATCCCTTATAAGAACATAAAAAGACCAAAGTGTTTTGTTAGTGGATATATATTTATATCTTTAATTACACTTCTGTTCATTGTCATTGAAACAATGACATTATATTGGGTAGGTCTTTTCACTGCCGCTGGGTTTTAAAGCTCCCAGAACAAGCAGTGTTCACCTCTTTGTTCCGTCATTGAATGTATTCAGACGGCGGCGGTGTGCTTCATTTCCTAATTGTGAAAAACGCAGCCCAACGCTTGCCGGTTAATAAGACGCATCTCATGGGAGGAAAGGGTGGTCGAACGTTCATGCTTGGTCTCCTTGCTGGCATGAGGTTTGATCTTAGAGTTTCTGTTGGCAACACTTTAGCAGAGAAATCGCAGCATCTTGTCTGTTGTCCCCGCGGTCTCTTTTATCTTTAATTATGCCTTCCCCATTAGCCAGCGGCACAACAGTTTGCACAGAGCTTGATTTAGCTCGCTTTTTGTGTCGATTAGGCAACATTGACTCGCATATGACATGTTACAGATGTGGTTTGGCTGCGTAACCATAACACAATTTTCCCAATTGAGATCTGTCATTTACTAGTACAAACAGTCGTTCATCTAATATGCCATACATGACATAAGTAAATGGCTGCACTCGCACACATGACCCCGTACAGTATGAACAGATCATTGTTCATGTTTAAAAAGGCATGCGACACTTGTTGGGCCATGTCCATGGTGCGCTACAATAATAAGTCTAAAATATCAAAAACCAAGTGTAAAATATTCTTTAACACCACCAATGTTTGAAACAACAAAAATATACATATATATATATATTTATGTAATTAGAAATATTTTTTGTGATAAGCAACGGTGCTATAATGCAAAAGACCTTGTGTCCTGAAAATCTTTGACATGAAAGTAAAGTTTTTGACATTAAATTGACATTTTTAATTTGCATGTTGACATGAATTTTTTTTGTTGGTTTATTATAAATATCTTAAAGTTCCTTAATCAATATATATTTACTGTTGACTTCCGATTGTATCTCTTGTTTTCTAAAAAGGAAAAATGAGTATGCTTAAAAGAAATCTGCTTTTGAGGAACAAATGTCTTGTTCCCCTTTGAATTAATCTATATTTTTATGGTTTTCGTAATGCCTTCCATTGGCAGATACTTTTTTTCTTAACTTTTTTGAGACACTTTTCAGAAATCTGCTCATTTATTAAAGTTATTCCATTTTGAAAATATTGTTAATTTATATTATCTTTATTTGATAATGTTGTTTGTACTGAAAAACAAAACTGTGTAGGATTATAATTATTATCTAGTAGTTAGTATTTAGGATTTTTATATTTGATTGACAAAATTGTTTAGAGAAAACTGGCCGTGACAACAAAGAAAATCCTACATGCTCTTTTAGGTCTGGTTTGGATGATACATTGAGACCTCAAGTATTTGAAGAATAAGATGCTCAATTTGACCAGTTTGACTTCGTGGAAGATTTCTATTTTGCGTGACAGGTTACTTAAACCAATTTAGTGTACTTAGGTTCCAGGACTGCTTTGTGGCATTCTCTGATGAAGTACCTTAAGGGAGAGTGTCTCTGGAAAATGTAACGTTTCTTCGACTTGCTTTGTAGAAAACCCTACACTTGAAACGCCAGGCTGTTGTTTAGTCTACCTCCAAATCTATGTTGTTCAACCTTGACTGCCTTCTGGTCAATATTTAAACCTTTGCGAGCTCTATCGTACACCATGAATGATTGTTTATGACTGTGTTTGTGTTTGCATCCTATACTTCTTGAAAAGGCCTTGGTTTGAGCCCTACTGAGCGAACGGAAACCGTTGACTGATGCTTTGGCTTTCTTCTCAGGTACATGTACTGGACGGACTGGGGCGAGGAGCCCAGAATAGAGAGGGCGGGGATGGACGGTACCAGTCGACAAATCATCGTGAAGACTGAAATCTATTGGCCCAACGGATTGACCATTGATCTCGATGAGCAGAAACTATACTGGGCGGATGCCAAGCTCAGCTTCATCCACAGGGCCAATTTGGATGGAACCGCACGGTCAGTATTTTATACTCTGTCTTGTTTATTTTGTCATATTTTTCTATTTGTTCAGATTGGGGTTGAATGGTATGGCTTTCTGGCCAATCCAAACAAAAGATGTTCGGTCAGCTGAAGTGCAAAGGCATTGGTTCGCTTCAAAAACCCCCTTCCGTCTTCCTCTCGTTCTAAACTCAATCTGACCTCCGTGCCATTTACCGCTGTAACCCAACCCCGCCTGACATTACGGTCGTTGTTCAGATACCCGAGCCAAAGAGTTACAAATACTTTGTGCTTGTATGATTACATAGCAGCTTCAGTAAAGAGGTATGGCGAATCCTATTCCACATTGTCGATTTGCAGGGTTGACGTGATGTCAAGGCCGTAGTCCAGGAAGAGATGCAGAAAGAGAATGAAAAAGCTAATCAGAGAGTCACATCTGGCATCGGCATGCAGTTTTGGGCATTGACTTATCCAAGTATTCCATGAGTTCTGCTTGGCCCAATTTACAAATGACGGCATTGCAACTGGCATGAAAAGGCAGCCTTATAACCGCAGATCATGTGGACAAATTACTGGTTAAATTTGTGGTTTATTATTGCTCAT
Organism: Triplophysa yarkandensis; assembly: GCA_033220385.1. Lineage (NCBI taxonomy): Eukaryota > Metazoa > Chordata > Actinopteri > Cypriniformes > Nemacheilidae > Triplophysa > Triplophysa yarkandensis. The sequence continues at coordinate 6,737,696 of CM065677.1, read as the reverse complement.
GTTTAGCAACATTTAAAAAAAGCTCAACTATAAACCGGAACAAAATGAACTAGGGCTGCTCGATGAATAATCTGTAAACCGAAGTCTTTATTTTAAAGGGTGCGGTTTTTTAAATCCCAAGACATGCAATTATTTTGATTAAGTATTATTAAATGAAAAAAAAAATAATCGCACTGATGCTCATTTGTGTGCATCAGTGCGACTACTCAAGAAAGTGTGTGTTCAAGAGAGTCTGCAGACAACTACCAACACAGGCATACAATTATAAATGGAGATGCATGGCGATGGGAGCTTGCCCGTCATAACTCTCCCGCACATCTGGGTTTCATTTTTTTTACATTGACACTGGTCATGTATGGTATAATAGCTTTAGACTTGACAGAACATATAAGTGTGAAAACTTTAGTCTTAAAGGAGAATAGCCCGACAGTTGTGTTATTGTGATATGTGGATGATTCTGTGTAGTGTCAGGTATTGTATGCGTTCACATTAATGCTTCTTCAAGGTACAAGACTACTTAGGCAATAATAACAGTCAATCATATCAAATAGATATATTGAGCATGGCCAAACCGCAGTTTTATATTTTTTAAAGTAAATTTCTGTAATGTCCACTTTAGGGAACTGACTCTACTGTTTCACAAGCTTGATTTAAGTTATGATCATTTTATATGTTTACAAGCTTAGAAATTCAAACAAATTAACCTTTTTTATGATAAAAGATAGGCGTGGCCTACAGTTTGTTTAACAAGTCTAGTTATATTATAAAATAATGCAGACCATGAAAAGCTTAATAATGCATATTAATCCGCAATCGGTTTTGGAAAAAAATGACAATTAGATTATTTTTCAAAATCTTGCAACTCTACTATGAACTCTTACTTTTTTGCTACATGCATTTATGGTATATCAAATCATGCGTCATGATAAGGACAGATCTTTAAATCTGATCTGATTGTTTGGGTTGTCAGCCAAATGTATAGATCAGAAGAAAATAGACTTGAGGATTCATCCAATGAGCATTGACCTGGAACTCTGAAATCTTAGCAGTCGCCTTACAATGCTTTACCAACCTTTCTGAAGGCACGAGCAATGGCATAACAACACCCGGGCCATCGCTCTAGCGTTGGGAAGGTGACCTTTGTATGGCCAAGGACCCTTTAAATTGTCTTCAGAAAATTTGGAAATTAGTAGTTTTATCCCTAAACCTAGTCTTTGACCATCAAAATGACATATTTGAACTTTTTGAGTCCTGCCTTAAAATTGCTCGAATGTAGCGCTTTAATTTCGTTTTAAATGATCTTTTAGTTATATTTTGTTCCAACTTTGTGCAGTGTTAAAAAATCTGAAACAGGAAGTTTTACTGGCCCAGTATTCTTCTGTCTTGTTTGTACATTAAACTACAGAAAGCTTATAAATGTTTATTTTATGCTTATTTTGTCCTTTTTTTATACTTAATAGCTTTGCTTGTTTTACTAATATTCTTATGTGCTGTGTTTGTAACCCATTAATCCATTTATGGCGGTCTGTTCAGCTTCAGAAAGACTGAATCCGGTTTCAGCGATTGCAGTTCTCATGCATTTGTGAATCAGTGGCGCGGGTTCGATTCCAATATCCCAATGACACTTGTGGCATTAAGCCATTATTTAAAATCTCCTCGCGCAAAATTGGCCGACCAACAGACGCTCCCCTGAGATTCTGTTCCCTGTCACCTCAATGTAAATTCGCCAACGCCTCTCTTCAAACGTTCACGCTCGCCCGTTTATAAATAATAAAAGCGCCTGTTGTTCCGGACACCTCTGTTTAATAGCTGTTTACGTTCGATGCCTTCAAAGCGCCCGCTGATACAGAGAACACGTCAAAAGCTGTGAAAAATCTGGTTGTAATTTCTTTTCGGGAATGCCGACCCTCTCCTTTCCGCAGTTCGTCACGCGCTATTAAAATCGAGGGGTGAACAACATGTTAACTGTAAGTCCTCCATACACGCTCATGGACACCCCCCGTCGCCCCCTACCCAGGAAAATTTATCCCCTCTCATCCCACTATAGCTCTGTGATTGATGAGCGCTGCTTCTCTGAATAGTGCGGCATTAGGGTTCTGAGGCGGCCCGGGCTTTGATCCGCTAACATTTATTTATGTCCGCTGTCGGCCCGTTTAACGTCTGGTGGATGAGGGGCCGCTGTTCGGTTCTGACAAAGTCGAAGGGCTCCGCTCAGATGGACTCCCGCTTGTCGAGGGAACTTCACTTAATAAGGGCAGCTGTACCGGTGTCGACTCCCTGCTTACAGCCGAAACAGATGCGGCTTGCAGGCCGATGACAGCCATGATTTGTTTAATCCCCCCCACACCCCACGGACCGTTTTTGTGGGGGTTAGTTGTGTATGCCTGAGCTCCAGGTTTTTTTGTTCATGGGTTTTTAATGTAGATTCTATATGTTCTTAGGATTTAATGAGTGGGACTGTTTTAGGGAATACAAATTTGTTATTTCATGAAACTTTGCAATGAATAAAATGAACATGTCGTGTATGCATCTACAGGGAAGCTGTTGTGGAAGGGTCTCTCACCCATCCGTTCGCCCTCACGCTTTACGACCAAACGCTTTACTGGACCGACTGGCAGACGCGCTCCATCCACGCCTGTAACAAGCACACCGGCGAGAAGCGGAGAGAAATTCTTAATGGGATTTATGCGCCGATGGACATCCAGGTGCTCGGCTCTGAGCGACAGCCCAACAGTGAGTCTCCTACAAACACTTCACAACACCATTTGTGCTGTTAGGGTTGTTTAACGATTAATCGCATCCATAATGAAAGTTTGTGTTGCAATATTTCTGTGTGTACCGTGCATATAACTTTTGTATTCTTAAACATGTACACATACATGTATTATTTATTTAAAAAGTTATGTGTACATGTATGTCTATGAAATCGCAATGAATTTTGTTCAGAACACAAGCATATATTATATAAACTCACACTTTTGTTTCTTAATCGACGAACAACGCTAGCTGGTTTAAGTCATAACATCACTGGGTTTTCGCACAGGCGAACACAAAGTAAGTGCGACCACATCTTACTGTTCCCCAAATCCTCTGAAAACAAAGGCGTTGATCTTTTCATTCCAAACTGTGCTCAGACAGTCAAGTTTTGTCCGGAAATTGAAACACTGTTCCAATCCCTTACATTCCGTGTTTAATTTCTTAGGCTCTTATTTCAGTACTCGCTGTACTGTGTCTTTGTTAAAGTGAAGGCCTTTTGCCCCATGTGGCAATCTGGAGAGAGCCGTTCTCAGGGAACGAAATTTTTCAAGTGTCCAGCATTCCACTCTGAGCAAATAAACATAGCTCTAGACTGAGAACAGTCCCAGCACAGAACAACCCCCACCCCCCTCTCTCTCTCCCTCTCTCTCTCCCTCTCTCTCCCTCTCCCTCTCCCTCTCTCTCCCTCTCTCTCCCTCTCCCTCTCCCTCTCTCTCTCCCTCTCTCTCTCTCTCTCTCTCTCTCTCTCTCTCTCTCTCTCTCTCTCTCTCTCTCTCTCTCTCTCTCTCTCTCTCTCTCTCTCTCTCTCTCTCTCTCTCTCTCTCTCTCTCTCTCTCTCTCTCTCTCTCTCTCTCTCTCTGTGCTCTCTCTCTCTCTCTCTCTCTGTGCTCTCTCTCTCTCTCTCTGTGCTCTCTCTCTCTCTCTCTCTCTCTGTGCTCTCTCTCTCTCTCTCTGTGCTCTCTCTCTCTCTCTCTCTCTCTCTCTCTCTCTCTCTCTCTCTCCCTCTCTCTCTCTCTGTTCTCTCTCTGTGCTCTCTCTCTCTCTCTCTCTCTCTATGTTTGCGTGCGTGTGTGTGTGTGTGTGGGGATTACTCTCAATCATTTAACACCCTGCAAACACAACTAGGTAAGTGTTTGTTGTGGTAGGGATCAGATAAAAAAAGATAACAAATTTGGAACAGAAGGAAGATTCACATCTACACATTAAAAGATGTGAGTGTTCCATACTTGGTCTTAATAACATGCATTGAAATTTATTTTATTTTTGTATTCATTTTAAAGTTGTTTAAGTGACCAAGTCTGGAAAGTTATATCTTGTTCTTTCAAACCTGTTTGACTTACTTTCTTCTGAACAACACATAGCAGATATCTCAAAGAATGTTGAAGAACATGAACACCATTGACAAAGCCATTAAGACGTTTCTCAAAGTATCGTCTTTTTTCTTCTACTAAAAAAATTAGCCATGTTCCAGTTTTAAACGACATGAGTGGTGTTTTTTATTTTGTGTGAACTGTCCCTTGAAGGATGTTTATATATATTTTCTGGAAACAAGATAAAAATACGTGATAAAAACGAGTGTCAACACTGACTTGAGATCAAATGTTTTCAATCTGTTGCCCAGTCAAGCGCTGTCATTTCCTATTTAACTCCATCCATAAAAAACGTTCTGTATTCCAATGTTGCGTGAGTTTCCGCACGCGTCCGTGAACTGTGGACCATCAGACAATGTGTTGACCATCAGACAATGCAGACATCACATCTGCGAGGCGGCCAGATGTGGGATAACAAGTGTTGGTTCAGGGGCGCACTCGTTTCCCTAACGGAGCAGATGCGGCATGCAGAACGCAACCTGCCGGAAATGGAAAAATCTTCAACAGGAAAGACAGAGTTTTGTCATCACCTACTATTGTTCAGAGGTCGCTGTTTTGCTCTTTTCTTAAATCTGTCATTTCACAGGTGAAAAGACCATGACCTTCCGGGACAAATTATGTGTGACATAAGCACAAACTCGAAGGGTTTCTCTGGAAAAAGTGCTTTCTGGTTGTGATTTAACAGAGAGTTCACGCAGGAACGTTCAACTGTCTGTTTTATAACTTTCCTCTTTATCTTCACAGTTCAAACTCCATGCAGTGAAGGAAACGGTGGCTGTTCACATCTGTGTCTCCTTTCCCCCATGCCGCCCTTTTACAGCTGTGCTTGTCCAACGGGGGTTAAACTGAAAGAGGATGGGAAGACCTGCAGACCAGGTGACCAATTTAACACTTATGTGATGAAAAAAGGGTGACCCCATGTATTTTTAACGTGAACACAATGTCTGAGGCTTAAAATTAGATTTTTATTACCTGGTTTTTCATGAGCTGGCTTTTAAATTGACATACCGTGCATTCATAAAAGCGCTGCATGCGGCACGCGCAGAAGACCATGACATTGATTAATGTTCGACAGATTCTTGTTCCTGCACAGTTCAGCTTCAATATCTTTCTTCTGAGAACGTCAGGAATGATAAACTTTTCCATAGAATCCAACAAATTCCCTCCATCTCATTTTTAATGATGTTGAGTTGACCTGTTTTGGTTTACTGTGTCAAGGTCAGCCTGAGATTTGTGTAGTTTAGATGGAGTTGTGTTTGTGTGGACTAGCCTTGGGGTCTGTGTACTTTCCAGTTTCTCTTGACTTCTTTGACAAAGCGCCCTTACTTCTTAAATCGTACAGGGTTGTGTAACGTTTTAGAAAAATGATGGTCATTAAAAGAACTACTAAGATGTTGGAAAACATATGTGGTTAATGCAGTATTGTAGCTAAACCTTGTTGTAGTTGATTCACTGAATCATTCTTTTAATTTGGTACTTTTAAACAAAACTGATGAATCAGTTCGGATTACCGCTTAGTGAATAAGTCAGAATTATTTGTTTTTCAATAATTCATTTTTTAAGACTTTTTTTTAAATAAAATACCAACTCGGTTGGATACATTTGGTAGATGTGATTTTAATTGAAGGTAGTTTGAGACATTTAGTGAATTACATAATAGCCAAAATTGTGTAGCCAGAAGTTAGTTGAGAAGCAAAAAGTACAGAATGATGTTAATAGATTACTTGATTTATAGTGAAAGTAAGAGACTTGACGTGTCCTTCATTTGTTTTCAAATGTCAGAAAAACATCAGTTCCATATAATTAATTTTTTAAGTGTGAAAAAGAATAACAGAAAGTTGGAAGTAGTACCCACATGGAAGAATACTGATGTGCTATTTACTTTGATAAACAATAGTGATATAATTTTTGTGTATACGTGATGAAAAATTTAGACAAAATGAATTGTCATCGAGTACCAAGGCCTAATGCCCTGGCTTGCCATATATTCCCATTGACTCCAGAACAAAGTTATACTATCCATTATTTTGGCTTGTCAACAGCGAATTACTCTTTCTGCATTTTTACTTGAATATAAAACTCCCTCAAATTTCTAGCGATGTATTCCCAGGCCAGAAAACAATGAAGCATTCTTTCTGCCCTCATTCCAGTAGTGCTGGTGAAACACACAGCCCATCCAGCATTGTGTTATAATGGTAGAGAGGAGAGGTCGTCTGGCCAGATGAAACATTCTGACCGCAGGATTAAGCAACCGGTCCTCAAACTTTGACAACCAATCAGAAAGATTAAACAGTAGCTTTTTGTATCGGCCTTTGATTAGAGGCAAGACCAGGGAATTTGGCACGGGTCCCTCAGGAGAACGGATTAACATGAGAAAACGTGTGCACACCTAATGTTTGTTTAGCTTGGGTGGGTAAATTGAAGGCAGTTTGTCATGCGTCCGCTAGCTTTAATGAAATTAGGGACAGAATGAAGGACAAATGAAAAGCGAAAGAAGGGAAAACGAAACCTTGGAGCAATCGTTTTGTCTAGTCTTTTATTGGTGTCAGCACTGATGGATGTCACTACTTATTGGGTGCCGTGGACCGCAGCTGGTGTTGTGGGTACTGGAGCGTGGTCTGCTACAAAGGGAGATTAAGTAAGGACAAGGCTGAACCTAATTGCTTGCACAGATTGGGTTTGGATGGATTCTACAGTTGGTATTTAATTCTGGCATGTGGGTTTTGTAATGGAGGAATGTGATGTTTGTAAGGCCACAGTTGGTGCTTTTGACTGCTTCTCTTAGATAAATGTATAGAACAGTTTTTAGATTAGTTTGAAGATAATTTAAGTGCGTCAAGTCATGTGAAAAACATCTTGTTCTCAGGTGCCGAACAGGTTCTTTTGCTGGCCCGCCGGACCGACCTACGCCGGATCTCTTTGGACTTACCTGACTTCACGGACATAGTCCTGCAAGTCCGAGACATCCGACATGCAATAGCGATCGACTACGACCCGGTAGAGGGTTACGTTTACTGGACGGATGATGAGATCAGAGCCATCCGTCGCGCCCACATTGACGGCAGCGACGCTCAAACTCTCATCACCAACGAAATCGACCATCCCGATGGGATCGCTGTGGACTGGGTGGCACGCAACCTTTACTGGACGGACACTGGCACCGACCGCATCGAGGTGACCCGACTCAACGGCACTTGTAGACGCGTGCTTATATCAGAGAACTTGGATGAGCCTAGAGCCATCGTGTTGGATCCTGTTAATGGGTATGTGTTTGGTATTAAGAGCAAGTCATTACTCTTAAATATGTATGTCTTACCTGTCGTCTCATTCATGCAGGTACATGTACTGGTCTGACTGGGGTGAGATGCCCAAAATCGAAAGGGCCAACTTGGACGGCACGGAACGTGTCGTTTTGTTGAATACCTCGCTTGGCTGGCCCAATGGTTTGGCTGTTGACTCTGATGCAGGAAAGCTGTACTGGGGAGATGCAAAGACAGACAAAATTGAGGTACGTTTTAATGTAAAGTTCAAATATGAGGAAGTGTATCTGAGGATTATCAAGCTTTGGTTTTTATCTTTACTTTGGGAATGTGGTTGTGCAATATTGTATAAAAAAGTGACCAGACATCTGGTCAGTTCTGGCGCTGTCTTAGTTTGTTGACCCCAAAATTGTGAAAGCTCAGATATTTGTACGATTCCTGTTTTGGATTTCGCCTGCTTATTTTGTCACCATTTCTTCCATCGGCACTTCTTGCTCCCTTCTTTTGCTTCTTTCTGCGGTCTGGGCATCTTCGAGTTTTTGGCATTGTGTAATTAGACAGCTACCTGTAGGCACAGGTCCCCGGTGTCATAATACCTAGAAAGCCATTTTTCATTCCATCTGTTATAGTTGAAAGCTTGTCATGTAAACACAAAGGCAGCTACGGAAACTTCCCCCTCTTTTTTGCCCGCTCTAGTTTGCTTTTCTTCTCACGCTGACTGTCGACAACCTTCCCTGACATGCTTCTCTAAGTATGTTTTTCTGTACTTGGACCAATACTTCTGTGTTTTTTTGAACCTGTGTGTGACAAGTTTATTTAGGATTCAAACTGCACATCTTTAAAGGTTAGCTTTTATTTATTGATGCTTAGAACCCCTAGCGCGCTGACAGCTTTGGACTGTTTGAAGCCTTTCGTAGCCACCAAAGCTTTCTGGAAAAATGGCATCCCAACTAACCTGGGGCTGCCCGGTTCCCCTCTGTGGCGTTTGTAGAGAATATAGGCAGGCCGTGGGTGAACGGCAGGGTAAGGCCACCTAAAACCACATCGACTTTTTGTTTGTATGCACCCCGCTTTACATGTCTTTGAGATGCAGAGGAGGTTTTCTGTGGGCGTTAAAGGAAGGAGCGAGGTGATGTTTTCCTGTGTTAAAGCCAGGCTGAATGAGTTTAGGATTAGGACTCTCCCGCTGACAGATCGAGCTCGGTAAAAGGCCAGGCGTTCATTGAAGTCCACGTGCAGCACCTTTCTTGACTTGTGAGCGCTGTTTATCTCTTTACAGCTTCACTTCCTATGGAAAAAAAATAGATTTGCCCTCAGGGGACTGTGTGTGCCGTTATGAGAAATGAAGCCTCGTAAAATTGACTGACAATGTCCTCATATTGTTTGCAGGGTGCTGGAATCAGAGTTGTTTGTTGTGATTGAATTGCGTAAGACAAGCTCGATCATTCTAACTATCGCGTTACAAAACTTTGTTTTACTGTGGCAGAAAAAAAACGTATTAACAAATATGCGATAATTGTATATATTGAGCAGCACCAGTATTTTATATTTTAGGCCCATTAGCAACAAATGCAAAATCTCTTCTAGAAAAGACCAATTTGTTTTTCGATTTAATCTTATTTCCATCTGTGGGAAACGGTTTTGCTTTCTAAAAAACTCCCATTTGTTAATTCTCCTTCCATTGAAAGTGTTCTGGACTAGGATTTGGGACTCCCTCTCTTTTCCTCTTGTCCGACAAATAGCCCAGCCGTGGAGAGGGAAACCCTGCGGTCGTATGTTCAGGCTTGACCCCCTGCCTCCTCCAGCACAAAAGCTGCACAGAATAGAAGTGAACCCTTGCGGAGGTCCGTCCCCACCCCTGTGCCAGATGCACTTTTGGGTGGCTGCACCGCGTTCCCCTCACTCCCCGCAGCTGACAGGACCGTTCTGTTCTTCTTTTCTCAGAAGAGTTCTTCAGATTCACCTTAATGGAGGCGGCGGCCATTATTTAGCTGGGCCACTTACCCTGTAAATAGAAGAAAAGCCCTTGAAGTGCTAATCGCCCTGAGTTTCAGCTCGGGCCGGCCATTAGTAATTTCTCATTAAAGATTTTCTATGCATACTGATGCAAGCTTACCTCATCTCAGCTGCCCTTTTTGTTCGGTTGATTTTGGACCTCCATAGAACGTCACATTTACATGTTGCTGTTTGCCTTTTTTACTTTGCTGGACCCATTTTCATTGATGGGTGGGATTGAGGGAGGGCACATTTTTTCGGAGCTGAAAACAACATTAAGTTTTAAATGAGGAGTTTGAAAAGTGCCTTCTGGCATTTGGAATGTGGCTGCTCACTGCCTGAATGGTTATAAATAGAGAAATGGAGGCTTTGGGACCTGCCCTCCCTCCCCTCTCTGCATCATTTTGCCTTTCTACTTTTTGCCCCTTTTACTTGTTTCTTTTCTAAAAAAAAAAACTTCTTCACCTTCCCCAAAGTTGACTGAAGACATTTCCATTGTTCATTTTTCATATTTGTGTAGGGAAATGTCTAGCTGCTGGGACCGTCAGCAGCTTTAACTTGGCCAGTTTCTGTGTTTTTAACTTTTGCTTTTCGCCAGAATGTTTTCTTAGGGATGGCGGAAATGTCTCGGAGCGGTTTTTATTAGGTTCCAACTTTCAGAATAGCAGTAAGGTCTTATATTTTATCTCACATTATTATCTTTTAATAAAACGTCTTTAAAAGCCACTGCCATTTGTCTCGGTTTTATTTGCAGACTCTGGACATTCCTTTCAGTTTCATGGGATGCTTTAAGAACGAATTTTCACAGCATAAAATGTATTAGTCCAGACATTTGACAGGCACCTTTATTTGTACTATAAAACTTTTGTGTTTATTCTTAATGATACCCAAACTTGTTTTCATTCACGTCTGACTTCACGTTAGGACATCCAGGCCCCTTTGAAATTGCGGTTAACCACCTTGAAATGTCCTCACCTTCGCCATACGGACTTCCAGCTGGCGTTTCAGGTTCGCGGCGCGTTCTGTTTTACGTGCGACTGAAAGATTGTGCTTTTGAACATGCGCCAACAACATCCTCTTTCATCTCTGGTCCCGCACGCCTGAAAGGAGGCCTGATTATTGCCACTTGCAGGAAAAGTTTTTTTGCTTAAACAGTATGGGAATTGTAGGCTTTCGCCTCTTTTCGCTTGTGTTTTTGCCTCTTTTCGAGCAGCTCGCCCCTTTTTTACTCCTCCCCTTTGAACCCTTTAGAAGTTGCCGCAGACCCCCTTAATTCACCCCCACGGTGTAGAGATGCTTAAGATAACTCGCTTGACTGATGTGCCGTCCCTGCTGTAGAAAGTCCCCTGCTTTGTGGGGCAATTATGTAGATTCTGCATTCAGAGAGCCTTTTGTGGCCTCGATTGGAAAGTGCCATGGTGCCCTCTGGGTTCCCATAAAGGCAGATATGTAGAACAGAGTAAAGCAGAACTCGCACAAAACAGGAGGGCTTTTTTGGGGGGTTGCCCCAAGCCGAGAGCGAAGTGTTGTCAAGGACCTAAGTTTCTACTCTGTGATGAAGAGGAAGTCATAGGTTAGTTTTTCCAGTGCTTCATAAATATTTGGAAAGTGCCCGATGGCCTGATGACGACAACACACTTCTCTACAAGCATACACAATCAATCCGGTTTTGTCTGTTTTTTTGATTTTGCTAGTCTAAAAACTTTGGCAAACTGTATGTTTTTGGTACCTTCTTAATAAATAGAATAAATAATTGTTGGCATTCTTTGTGTACAAGAGCTCAAGTCTGAATGACTTGGATCAGCTTTTTCTTTCTTGTCTGTTTGATGTTCGCTTAAACACCACATCCAGTCTTAAAAGCAACCCTTTTCTTTTTCATCCCCCAAACTTCTTAGTTCTTGGAGATGAAGCCATTAGACTCCAATGAATCTTGAAGTGCAGTTTGATGGACCTTCAGTATGGCGACACTGTGACGACAAAAAGCAACAGCTTGAAAGAGTGCTTTTATCCGCTGCGTAGCGATGCGAGGTGGCTCGCTGATGGATGCTGGCTAAAAACATAAGTGTGAAGAGGATCAATTCTGCTTTTCTTTAAAGTCCCCCCAAAGCGCTGATCTAATGGCCCTGGCACATTGTGGCCGGCAGGAGCCGTGAAACTTGATTTGCGCAGGGTTTTTCCAGCAAGAGGCCTCTTTCTAAAACATCGGCCATGCTAATGATGGCTTCTTTGTTTAGCGGCACATCTAGGGCCTGTCAGAGCGAGGGCTGTTTCGATTTGGACTGTAATGGTGGCATAAGCGGTTTAGAAGGGGATGCGGGCTTCAGATGCAGCTCTTTGGTCTGTTTATGTAGGGTCTGCCTAGGTGATTGATATCTTGTGTGGGTTTGGTGGGCATCATGAAAACTTTCTTACCAGGAGGCCAGTTACTGTACTTTATATGGATACTTAGACATTTTGTCATTTTATGTTGACGAAGGATCAAATAAAGAATCTTGGGTGATATACTAATATACAAATTATATTTACTTCGTCCTAAGGTGCGTAAAAAGGTAATTTTGTTTTAAACTGTAATGCATCATAATATCTGAAATTGTGTTGTTAAAGTTTGGACAGAAAATGTGTTTATCCTTAGTCTAGAACCAATGCCCACTCTACAAGTCCAGTGAGCGGTCCAGTGAGTATCCTTAATAGAATTCTCCCAAATACAACAGAATTGCAAATTTGTGGCTCTGTTTTAAGTCGTTTTTCAAAGACGGCCAACTCAAGCCAGTGGTAGTCCAAGCCAAACAGCCTTACGTTTAATTGCCTGGTAACAGTTTGTTGCTTTTACTGGCTGTTTTGCTATGAGCTCCTAAATTCAGATGTTTTGGGTCCAAGGATACATGGTTTGTATTGAATTATAGGGGTATAAAAGACACCTGAAGTTCGTAATATTTTCCATCTCCTGTGGTCAGCGCTACACACACACAATCCAGCGATTCTTTCACTTGTGCACTAATTTTGTTTAAGAAAACAAAATCCCACGAATAAGATCTTAACAGGCAGGCCGAAGGTTTGTTACACTTTGACGACCAGCAGAAAAGCTCTTGAAATTGCTGTATAGTGTGATGAATTGGATGATATGTTGCGTGTGGGGAAAAGCTTTTATGTGTGCTTTAACCGAGGGGAAAGTAAAACACGGGGAGAAAAATTGACTTTTAATGTAACAAAGTAGAACCATTAGGGTTTGTTTGGAATATAGCTCTGGTTTTAACGCTTCCATGTGCTCCTTTCGCAGACCTCCACGATTTTATAAACTTAGAGCAAAAAAAAGGTGGTTATGTTGGTAGCTGTTTTGTAGAAGTTTAAGTTGAGCATTAGTTAGTTTAAAGAGGTTTATAGACCATCTAAACCACCAAAAAACCACCACCTGGGTGGTCAAACTGGTTTGGAAGAATACTAGTCGGTCAGCCAGCCAATGACCAACTTGGACGATCAACAAACCCGTTTCCAAGTTTAACAATTTACTTTTTCTTTAGATTTCCAAGTCTCTCTCTCTCTCTCTCTCTCTCTCTCTCTGTCTCTCTGTCTTACATTACAAGTTAGCCTTGAGACATGGTTAAGAAGTGTGACCTCTGGCACCCCTCTTGCTTTCACTCATGTCTTGTTCCCTGCCCCATAGCCTCGCTGTTGCCACCACAATCGCTCTCATTTCCTGAGGGACGCGCATCATCGTCCCACATCTGTCAGCGGGCGGGTGGTGAAGGGGGAAGTCGCTCCTGTTTTGGAGACGTTCACGGATTATTAACGTGACACGGCAGCGGGTTTCCCCGTTTTTTTCTTCTGCAGTGTTGCGGTAATGCGCCACCAGCAGTTGCCGACTCATCTGCAAGCAATGTATCCCATATGTAACCAAGAGAAAACACATCGTTTCTGAATTTACAGCCAATTGAGATACAATTTCATCTTGTAGCTTTCTGATCTGGTTAGACAAACCTCCGGATCTCCAGGGCATAGAGCAATGTTCAGGATTTACTATAGGGGAGTTTAACTTGTGTTCACCTTGTTTATTTGTCAGAGCTGATGTATGAACATGATTTAAATATCGTTATCATAAAAAATCCTCCGAGTTTTGTTAGCGATACTTCACTGGGAATTTATATGTATTTTAAATTTCATTTCCCCATGGAGCACTGAAAAATAAAGCCTGGTCTTGCATTTCACCAAATTTAAGATTTTTATCTAGAAGTTGTTTATCAAATGTAAGTATTTTGTGTCAAGGAGATGATTCATAATATCGATTCCAGGGCAATGTTTCTGTTATACAAGCGTAAATGTGTACAGGAGCGGTTAGGTAAATTAACTACTATTCTCTACACTCTATGACCTTCTCATCTTACTCTTCTTTGTCAAAACATAAGAGCTCGGATCCTCAAGTCTGGGCGTGTGAGTTCTCTCCCAAAGCAAAAGGGTTGGCCGTATGAAAGCGTGCAAGATATCCACAGGATGTTGGTGTATTTATTTCTGTTGGCATGTTTATAAAATGAGTAAATGAGAGATGAGCATTTTTGTGAGGTTTGTCTACATGATTTTAAGTGTAGAGGTACATTAAAAGGCGAATCACTGTTTTGTTGGCCATATTATTTTACATGTCAACAATGTCATGTGAAATTGAGTATGATTCATTTTCATAAAATGCTAAGTTAAAGCGCACGTAATCATGCTCCAATCATGCAAGCTTTGCAATTGTCTTACAGCAAGGGGCTAATGTTCAAATAATTATAAATATCTTTGAATAGATAAAAAACAATACTAACATTTGATAAACATCTCTCTTTGGCCTTCAAGTAATATATAAATCTTAATTTGGGGAAATGCAAGATCAGGCGTTATGTTTCAGTGCTCCATGGGTAAAAAAGTCTTTAAAATACATATAAAATAAATACATGATTTATTTACTAAAATTATTATAAATTATTATTTATTTTACTAAATATTTATTTTTTCATATTTTATTTTATGTGCATGGCATGTACAGGCAAGGGCTTTACAGCTCAAACAAAAGAGCTTTTTCCTAAAAGAAAGAAAATATTTATAAATAGTCATGAGATGTATCAAATCATCATCCACTAATATCTCAAAGTGGAGGCTCATGCAAAAAATATCAGATTATTTTACTTTCTGTGAACTCCATGGGAATGATAACTTCTCTCGCAGGGCTCCGGCAGCCCGTGGGAGCCGCCAGCGTGCGGATGACTGCAGAAACATGAGTCAATATTTTTGCAATTTCGCAACCGTCAACTCGCATCTTTCTCTCACTTTTTGATCCTTCAGCATCGGGAACTTTCTCAGCGTCCATCTCACGAGTTCAATCGGCATCTGTAACTGCAAGCGCAGCACTGGATGAACAGGCACGAGGGTCAGGCTCCCGGGTAAAGTCGAAAAGCAGAGCGGCCATGCATTGTTTGAATTAAGGCGGTGCTGTTCTTGGCCTGCACAAGCAAACAACAGATAAAAAGATAATATCATCCACAGCTGAGTCGGCCCGTCAGAAGAGCCGGCCAAACCTCAGGTGAAATCTTACGATGTTTCAAAGCTCGTGCAGAATTGGAAGGTTTTTGCTGGATTTTACTCTCAACTTGAGTAATTGAAAAAATATGGCTGGTGGAACCTCAGGGAATTTGTCTCGAAATGGAGACGTTTTTGTGTGTTTAATGTAAAGGTTTTCTGATGGTTTTGATGCTTTCGTTATTTCCAAAGTGTTAAATATTAGCACAATGTCCACTTTCAAGAAGAAATGGAGATGAACCAGCCAACCTCAATAACTGACTAGTCGTCAGTTGGACTTAAAATTAGCTTTGCACTCACGCAAATACTTCCAAACCTTACTTTACCCTAAAATGACTTTTAGAGCACAACCACATGCTAAGAGATACAGAACGCAATTGTGATGCATAAAACAGCCGGCGAACGTCATCCTCTGTGTTTCAAATCTTTGCACTATAAAGCAAAATGCTTTTTTGATGAGCTAAGCTTTCGTTCTCTTGCGTCTGTTGTTTCCTTCATCCCCCTAAGCCCGGTTTACACCCGCCATGCTGTCACTTCGGTCGCCTCGTATGGAATTTGCTCGGCACCCTGGTGCTTGGACACTTTTTACAATCTGGCTTTGAAAACTGGCCCCAGTGTCTTGACTTTTTGTGAGAATTAATGAGACTTTTGGGGGCTTTGTTGTGTACGTTTTGTTACGTCGTCCCTCATTGAGAATAAGGTTGGTACTCTATATTCTCAGCGCACGGTTTGCAGAGAATGGGGAAAAACGCAAGCCTCTTTTACATTAAATGGCCATGTCTAATCGCGTCTGTTAAAATTGAATAGCATCTTTTTGTAAAGGCTCCTACTGAGAAGAGGAGCGTCAAAGTTCAAGTTTTGTGGTGAAATTTATAAGGCGTCCTGTGTATGTGGCTGCTTTGCAATGTAATATTTTGAACGAATGAAATGACTTCATAGATCTCAGGACAAGGGTCCCAGGAAACCACCTCTAGCAACCAAATGGCAGTGGCCTAGCAACCATCTTGAAAACACTTTGTGATTAGTTTCCATATGAAAACCAAACTATGGTGGTAACAGATAAGCATGTTTTAAAGCAAAGTTTTACTATAGTAAACTTTTATAAAATTATTTATTTGTAGTGAAATGAAAATGTGACCTATAAACACCCAGCTTAATGTTATGTTTTTTTTACATAAAATCATTCTACATAATGTAAAGATTTTTCAGTGAATATAGAATCTTGATGTATTTAATATTGAATGAGAAAGACCATATCAAAAATTTGTATTATTTTGAAATGAATGGCTGAAACCAACGTTTATGCTCATTATCTCAGAATTTGATTTTGACAAGGTCACAAATATTGTTTTTATTTCAAATTAATAACTTTTTTATGCCAGCATTCATACATGTTCTTTTTAGCTATTTAGTTGTTTTTTGATGACTTTTGAAACCTCCGTCCTCAGTTTTCATATAAACTATAATTCTCGTACTTTCCGTGACACAATTGACGCAATTTGCTGATTTTGTTTATTTTGCATTTGTTTACACTCTTGTTAACTTTATCTCAAACACATGTGGCGTCTCCGTAAGCATCTTTTCTGCTGGATTTTAGCACTGTATCTAAACTGGGTGTTTTCAGTCTCCTTAGAGTTCTCTTTTGTGTGTTTGGGTGACCTCTGAGACCCGCACGGGTTTGCCGGGGTCCGAGGGGGGTTCAGCAGCTGGCCGCTCCTTAAGCACACACAGGACTCTCTGTGCACTGGCAGCCATGCGTTTCTATACCCCTCACCTCCCCCTTCTGCTTCCCCTCAATTCTATTCCCCATCCCCCTTTTGAGACCTGAAGAGACCCTGCCTCGTTCTGGGGCTCTCAAAATTGGTCAGTTTGGTCTCTTAATGGAGAACAGAAGATGCTGAGGTACGGACGAGGGTTATGGGGTAAGTATGGGGGTCGCAAAGCTTCGGCGAGGTTTGGAGACAAAGAATCAGTTCTGTAGCAGCTCCAACCTTTTCCTTTCACTCAACTCCCCCTGAAACAGGTTTGATTTCATAGAAAAGGGATTTGAAGAATGCTTATGGGATATTATGGATTGACAGAAGAGGTCAGTGCTTAAAGTCCAACTCTAAGCAGCAAAAGGGAAACAGATGTCTGCAAGGTATGCCATCCAATAAACTCATGATTGCACAAATGGAAAATGTTCCCACCTTGCCCCAGTGCGGCCATGAGAACTTTGGGCCAAACCTTGTTTTTCATGTTTAAGACTGTGTAAAGTACCTCATTATGTTTTAAATCGGTTTGACGCAAATCTTAGTCGTATAAGTGTAATTGACCATTCTTGACGTTTTGTAAATTTTGAGTAAATTTACAAGTTGCTGACAAGCTTCTTTTATCATTGCGCTGGTGCCATAGAAACTCGATTTTTGTCACGTGACGTCTCGCCCCCCACTGTTTTGTGTCATTGTAGTGAGGTCGGATTTGCAGGCTGTGTTAAAAAATGCTTTTGTAGGATTGGACCCCTCCTCCACCTTGTTTCAAAGGACAGAAAACAGATTTATACTCATGTTCTTTTTATCTGCCCTATAAAAAAGTAGCATGTAGGACCCTACCACAGTACTTCAAAAGAAAACTGTAGGATTTATAATGAGTTCTAGCATAGCTTATGGACTGTTTTGCTCTTTTTTAGTAGTACAAAATTCAAAAAATTCAATTAAGGTGTATTTACATGACAAGGAGAGAAATTGAGTATTGTTCTATAAGATATAAAATAAGTATTAAAGTAATAGTCACCCAAAAATAAAACGTCTCTCATCAATACTCACTCTTGGCATTTCTATCCTGTATGACTTATTCTACAGAACACCTAAAATATAGTTTGAAGAATGTTGCTAACCAAACAGCAGACACATATTGACTTCCATTGTTGGGACACAAAACCAATGCAAGTAAATGGGCGTCATTTCCCATTATTCTTTAAAATATATTATTTATAATAAAGTGATTATATTAACCATTGAACACTTGTACAGAGAACAAATTCATTGTACTTCGTACACATTGGTATTAAAATCTTCCAGTTCCTCACCCTCATCATGAAATGGTGCATATGCCTTTCAGATTGCCTAAAACATTCATAAAACTCAATTTTAGAAGCTTTGGGGCATTTTTGCGTCTGGAGGAGTAGAAGAAAAAGCGCCATTGTGGTTTCGGCCCACTGTCTGTGTTTGTTAGCATTCTTTCAGATTGTCAACACCTCTGCTGTCCGAGGAGAGAAGAGCCTTTCACCAAAGCTTTGGTTTCCTCCGTTTCAGGTCATGCGGTTCCAACACTTAACACCTCCATCCATCCACAAATCCATCTTCGTTACACCGATTTGTAATTTCTGGAATGCAATGCTTGCATTGCGTTTCATTCTGCTACTTGCTATCTACCATTTTACCAGTATGCTTACTGTATACTGTAACTATTGTGTAAGTATGCATAGTTAAGTTGTACTTTTTGAACACTGCGTTATTTCGTACAACTTCGTGAACTGTGTAAGTCCAGGATTGCATTACATTTTTATACGTATACACATTTTTGTCGTTAATTTTACGTCTTCATGCTTTGGAGAACACCACAGGCTGTAGGAAAAGTAGGGCCGAATTACAAAAATAAATCAGGTGGACATCTATCGCTGCCAGCCGCTGGCAAGCACCCCAGTCCCAGCAGATCACCCCTCTCAGGTCCTCACAGGAAGGACTTGGGGTTGGAAAGACGGCGCACAGGAAGTCTTTGTTCGAGGAGCTGCTTTACCCAGGAACAATATGCTGCATTAATACGCCTGTCACTCAATCTTGACCTGCTTGTTTGAGCGTTTATAATCTCATTTATCATTCAGAAAGAAGACGTGATAGAGTTAACTGTCACGGGTTTCTTTCGGCAAACAAAGACATCTGGCCGCAGGCGCTTTGAGAATAAAAAAACACGCAGAGGCTTTCTGGATTTCTTCGTTTCTAATTGCACAGGTATAGAATGACACCAACCCAACGGCTTTTGCAACAAGAAAAGCGTGGATGCTTTCCAGCGATGACTTCATGATGACTCGTGTGCTCATTTATATGAGAAACAATAAATGTGTGTAGACTGATTCTGTAAATGTTAGTGTTATTTGTAATTGTTTATATGATTGTTTGTGTATTAGTATTTATATTTGGCAGTGTTTTTCCCTTCTGTCTGATTTAATGATAAACAAGTGATCCATTTTCTTGTCTTGAGAACCGCTGTGTTGAGCAAAGAGTGTTGGCAAAATACGACCCGTGTAGGGTTTGATGCCGGCCTGTTATTGATCATTTGGAATAGGGCCGGGTAAAAGTCGGTAGGTTTGAGGTTTTTGCGTTTTCATTTTTTGCTGGTTTTCAGCTTTTTCCAGAATATATTTGATTAGGTGGGCAGCATTTACTGCAACTGACACCCGTTCGCCAAATGTGAAAAATGGAAAGCTGTATATTTAGAAAGAGTGCGCTTTGAGAAGTAGTAATGTCAGGACGCTTTCCAGAAACGGTAATTGCAACCTTTTCAGCAAAAAACCCAGTTCCCTTCCCAGCAACCCACTCGGTTCAAACTCCTGTCTGTCACTTACTTCATCTTTCTTTCTCGCTCGCTTGCTCCCATGAGAGAGAGATTTTATTTATAATTTTTTTCTTAAAGGGGAAGTTAACCCAAAAATTAAAATTCCGTCATGATTGAATTCTGGTTATTTTAAACCTGTATGCATTTTTTGGACTAGCTACCAAAAACCTCTAATGCCCGTGAACCTTTGCCTATACTCTATTCTTAAAATATCAGTAAAGAAAGATAAAATATCTTAGGTTGTGTTTAACAGAACAAAACAACTTGAAAGTAATTTTTCTCGCATGGTAGTCATGAGGATTCATGAACTGTTTGGTTAAAAGCATTCTTCCAAATATCTTTCTCGGTGTTCATTAGAACAAAGAAATAAACATGGATTTAAAACAACTGAAATGTTAGTAAAGTTTTATTTTTTGGGGAACTGTTTAATTAACTGATTGTTTGGATTATTAAGTATGTGCTTGTAAATAAAGTAAAAAAATATTCTCTCCCTTCCCCTTGTCTTTTTCCATGTAACGCAACCCCTTATTTTGTCACGTTCACTCATTCAGATATCACACACTCGGCCGGGAGAAGAAAACACGACGCTCATTCCGAACTGAGAATTCAAAGTCATGCTCGAGCTTGCGTACTCTGTAATAACTTAAAATAGCTTCTCTTCTGGCAGTTACATATTTGGTCGGTGTTTTTCCACAATTGGGAAATCCTAGCTGGTTTGGATTAGGATACTGCAATTATGGCAGTTCAAATATCTCGACATTTGTAGATCTGTCCAATGGTGCATGTGTTGTACAGCTGTTTGGCAAGTGTGAACAGATTCACGATTTGTTCGTGTGTTTCCTGTTTTTGGCTGTTAATCGCAATTGATTGATCTGACCACCTACAATTAACAATTGTCAATTGCTACAGTGTTTTTTATTATCTGTTTGGGATCAATCTTTTTTCCAGTATTCTTTTAGGTAAATTAGATCACAAAGCCAAATTTCTGCTTTCACCTGGGCTTCACCAAACATTCTCTTTCATTGGCAGGTCATAAACATAGACGGCACCAATCGAATGACCATCCTGGAGGACAAACTGCCTCACATCTTCGGTTTCACTCTGTTGGGAGAGTATATCTACTGGACGGACTGGCAGCGGAGGAGCATTGAACGCGTTCACATTGCCAATGGCACCCGTGAGGTCATCATTGAGCAACTTCCTGATCTAATGGGTCTCAAGGCTGCCAAGGTCACGGAAACCTTTGGTAAGACATCTTGCTTGCAATGCCTTCAATATTAGTTTGATGAACCTAAAAGACTTAAAACATCCCTCTTTATGTCATCAGGTACCAACGGCTGCGCTGAAAACAATGGCGGCTGCAGTCACCTCTGTTTCCATCGGCCACAGGGTCTTAGCTGCGCCTGCCCCATGGGTCTGGAGCTCCTGAGTGACCTGCGGACGTGCGTGGTGCCAGAGGCCTTCCTGCTCTTCACAAGCCGTGCAGACATCAGAAGCATCTCACTGGGCACCAACAGCAATGACGTTCCCATTCCTCTCACAGGGGTCAAGGAGGCGTCGGCATTGGACTTTGACGTTTTGGAGAATAGGATATACTGGACTGATGTTAGCACCAAGGTATGATATCATGTATTGATATGCTGGTCAAAAACATTTCTGTCAATGTATGGATGTGATGAACAAAGCTGGTCTTTTATATAGGGTTGTTTAATTTTTGATTTTACTTACTCGCATACCTTGGGGAAATGGTAAATCAAGGAATATCAGGAGGCAAGTCATCATTTAGTCATTGATTTTAACCTCTGGATTGGATTATAAAGCAAAGCCGTCTGCTTCTAACCCAAACCATCTGTGGCTTAGATATTGAATGTCAACTGACAAGATTCCATTGTCTTCTATCACTTGGAAGAGATCCAGCAAAGTCAAACATATTTCATCTCAAGAGCTTCAAAGCTGCCTGTTGTATTTGCTGGCCATTACATTTTGCAATATTGCTTATAAGTACGATTACGTTCTCTTATAAAACTGTACATTTGGTGGTTAAAATTTTTTGTCCTCTCTGTTTCTTAACTTCATGTCCTCTTTAATTGTATTATTTTTATTGTATATGATTTTGCAAGTTCTCCTACTTAGAAATCATGCAGGGGTCTAGAATTTTCAGCATTAGTGCATTTCCACTGTGAGACACAGAATCGAGAAATTACAGTGTATGATTTCTTAACTATGTATTTGTAAATTACTGTGTCAAATAAGTATTTGATCACCTGCTTATCTTACCTCTTATTTAACTTGAAATAGTCCCGCTACACTCTGCTCATGATAAATTAAATTACTAGCACATGTTTGAGGTCATGAGCTGTCATAAATTCACCTGTGCACCACACAATCAGTCAAGTCTAAAGAGCAACACAAACAAAACCAAAGAGCTGTCAAAAGTCACAAGAGACAAAATTGTAGACCTTCACAAAGCTGGAAAGGGCTACGGAGCTATTGCCAAACAGCTTGGTGAAAAAAGAACAACTGTTGGAGCAATTGTCAGAAAATGGAAGAGGCTTATGAGAACTGTCCATGTCCCTCACCCTCACAGAAGATCTCTCGTGGGTTATCAATGATGCTGGGAATGGTTAACAATCAGCCCAGAACTGAACGAGAGGAGATAGTCAATACCGTGAAGAAAGCTGGGACCACCGTTTCCTAATCCACCATCAGTAATGCATTCAGACATCAGGGTTTTACATCGCACGGAAGCCCCTGCTTAAGTCAGCCCATGTCGAGGCCCGTCTGAAGTTTGCCGGGGCCATTTGGATGATCCAGAGTAGTCATGGTAGCAAGTGGTAGTAAGATGAGACCAAAGTAGAACATTTTGGTCTTTACTCCATTCGCAGTTTTTGGAGCAAGAAAAACGATGAGTATCGTACCAAATAATACCATACTTACAGTGAAGCAGGTGGAAGCATCATGCCCTGGGGATGTTTCTCTGCACAAGGGACAGGGCGACTGCACTGTAATAAGGAGAGGATGACCATGTATAGTGAGATATTGGGCAAAAATCAGAGACCCCTCTATGATTTCTAAGTAGGAAAACTTGCAAATAACAAGGTGATCAAATACTTAAAGACCTCACAGCATATTATTAGTATCACTTTTTTATTTTAAGTGCAGTTTACTTTTGTATTTTTTGTGTTTAGTTAATTTTGTTTTTTTGTGTATGTATATAGTCAGTTAATCTTGTGTACATCATTTGGGTGTCATGTTTATACTTTCATATTTGTTCTTTTAAAAATTTTAAAAATATATTTTTTATAAAACAACTAATGACATCACTATTCATATCCTCCTATAGACAATCAGTAGAGCCTTTATGAATGGCAGTTCTGTGGAACCAGTGATCGAGTTTGGTCTGGACTATCCTGAGGGCATGGCTGTAGATTGGATCGGTCGAAATCTGTACTGGGCTGACACCGGTACTAACCGCATCGAGGTAGCTCGTCTGGATGGTCAGTACCGACAAGTGCTGGTCTGCAAAGATCTAGATAACCCACGCTCTCTTGCTCTGGATCCGGCCAACGGGTAGGTCTACTGGATTACATACTCCAAAACAAACACACATGTTCTGTCATTAATCTTTATTCAAAAAATGTGTTTGACTCTTTCTTCTGTTACTCACAATAATACATTTTGACAAATGGAAGTCAATTAGGGTCAGGGTTTTTGGGTTATTGACATCCCTCAAAATATCTTCTTTTGTGTTTGCCGAAGAAGGTCAAATAAGAAAAGCTAAAATAAGAAAAGCTACACTGTCAGTGTGTTTTCTATATTTATAGACAGGTGTGGCAAACACTTAATTTCGGCCTCTCCCAAACCACTTTTAGCCCAACGCCTGCCATTTTAAACTTGATCTATTCTCATCCTTTGGTTTACCTTAACCCTCTTTATTTGTGTTAAATGATAATTACTGCTAATGTTAAAATCTAATAGACATGAAAAGCTTTCATACTTTAAAACGCTCAGTGCAATCCCTGCGTCTCTCCGGGGCATTGAGTTGAGTATGTGTGACTGAAGGCAAGTGGCAACATGTCACGAGTCCCGAATGTGGCTGAGAGGAGTGAAGTCATGTCCTCCAGCACCCATCAGGCATTCCTGTGGCTAATGAAGCACGACTCTTTCTGATAGCCAACACATTCTTAAGCATTGTTTCTTCTCACCTTCACTTGCGGAGGTGTTGTCTCAGTTGACTTTTAGCCCAGTGTAAATGAGTAGGTTGAGGGATCCGATAGACATGGTTTTTAATTCTTGTTTTACACGGTGAGGGAGAAAAGTAACAAAAGTAATGTTTGCTGCAGACAGGAGGTGGAGCAGAAGACATTTGACTTTTTTCCTTTTCTCTATTCATCCATTGATTTTTTTTCATTCTTTTGTTCTAATTCTGTAAAATATATATTTTTATATTTTCACTTTTATTTGACCTAGTCCTCCATTTTATTCTATTCTTTTTATTTATTACTTTAATTGTTACATTATTAAAATTCTAATTTATTTGCTATTTTTGTTTTAACTCTGCTTCTCCATTGATTTATTGATTCACTCATTTTTCCTTTGCTTTGTTCTTGCATTTTCTTTTTCTCTTTCTTCTGTCAAGATTCTAATCTTAATTTATTTTTTATACGATCACTTTCCTTTTACTAAGTCGTTCTGTTTTATGTTTTATTTTTTATTCATTTTATATTATTTTATTTTAATACTATTATTTTGTTGTAAAATTTAAATTGTACTTTATACCTTTAATTTTCGTTTGTTTGTTCCTTCTATCCATTCTTTATCTATCTAACACAGAATTTTTCTCTATGATTAACACTTTTTATTTTTTAAATTAAACATTTTTACTTTATTTTTATTTTATTTTACACGGTCTACATTTTCATTTTATTCTTTTTTAATTAAAAATTTTTTTCTTTCTAATTCCGAAATTTTATTTCTCAAAATTATTTTTTACAAAAAATTTAAATTTTTTATTTATAATTGTTGTACATGGTGCTAAACATAAATTAAAAATATAAATTAATCTTGTGTAAATGGGTTTGTAGGTACATGTACTGGACTGAATGGGGTGGCCGACCCAGGATTGCCCGCGCTCACATGGACGGCAGTAACATTGTGACGCTGGTCGACAAAGTGGGCAGAGCCAACGGTCTAACCATCGACTACTTGGACCAGCGACTTTACTGGACGGATCTGGACACCTGCATGATCGAATCTACAAACATGCAAGGTATCAAACTATTCTCCTTTTAGATTATACACAATGCCCATGCTTTGTGCTGGCATGATAAACATAATCTCTTCCTTCTCAGGTTTGCAGAGAGAGATAGTGGTGGATGACCTTCATCATCCTTTCGGTTTGACTCAGTACCGTGACTACATCTACTGGACCGACTGGAACCTACGCAGCATCGAGCGAGCAGACAAGCGCAGTGGGTTGAACCGCACGGTGGTGCAGGGTCACCTGGAATATGTTATGGACATCCTCGTGTTTCACTCCTCCAGACAAGATGGTTCCAACGACTGTTCGCAAAACAACGGCCAATGCGCCCATCTGTGCCTAGCGTCGCCCTCGGGAGCCCAGTGCCGTTGCGCGTCACATTACACCCTTGAGGCGAACGGACGCAATTGCAGCTGTGAGTTTACGCACCAAAATTCTCCATACAAGGGTTTTTCTCAGGTGTATTCTACCCGTCTCCAAATAAGGGCTGCATAACTCCACCTCGTGTCCGTAGACGTGTAGAGTTTTTGCTGTTGTTTTTTTACATTTGTAGCTTTTTGGAATCTAGCAAAGTTCACTTAGTTCAACAAACATTCAAATGAATAATAGCGCTAAGGACAAAGTAGGCAGGTTGGCACGCCTTGAGACAACAATGGCTTCTTGCCATTCAAAACTTAGTGATATGCATTTAATTCCTTATAAGTTTAGAACATGAGCGAACCAGGATGAAGCCAGGAAATCTTTGGCTTCGAGTACTTGGCAACACTCTTTCAATCTCTCTTGGTTATTTCGTCCACATTATTTTTCCACCGTCAGGAAAGTTTGATTTTTCAATTTGATGATTGCATTAAAACGTAGTCGTGTCCTTCAACTTTTTGTAAACAAACAAGGAATGCCCAACCCTGACCTTACATTTCTGTCGCCTCCTCTTGCTCTGCTCAACAGCGCCCTCTAGCTTCCTGCTTTTCAGCCAAAAGAGCTCCATCAGTCGAATGGTACTGGGAGAACAAAGTCCGGACATGATACTGCCCATCCATGTCATGAAGAGTCTGCGTGCCATCAGCTTCGACCCACTGGAGCGGTTGGTGTATTGGGTGGACGGGAGACAGAACATCCGGAGGGCTCGAGATGACGGCACTCAGGTATCTGTTACACTAATGTCTCATAAAGACTATTGGAGACTTTAATCCCCATCAGTCCTGAATTTCTATAGTTGCCGACTTGCTTGTGCTCTACTTTATATCTGACCTGATCTATTAACAGCATTTTTTTATTTACTAAAGGCATCTACTGTAATGACACCAACAAACCTTCACCCAAAGCAGCCCCACGATTTGAGTCTGGATCCCTACAGCCGCACTGTCTACTGGACCTGCGAGACCACCAACACAATTAACATCCATCGAATGGACGGACATATCATCGGGGTGGTCCTGAAGGATGATGTTGACAAACCACGTGCAATTGTGGTCAATGCAGAAAAAGGGTAAAAATATAACATTTTAAAGGTTCTTTTAGGATGTTTTGGATTTGAATAAAAATCCGATTTATAACGGAATTTATGTTTACAATGGGACATTAGAGAATGTAACACATATTCGTTTATTTAGACTGCTAGTTTGTGGATCAGGAATTTATTAGTTGATAAAAAGGGCCATTGTATTTGCAGAATAAAGCAGACATGGCTTTGCTGGTACAATGACTATGTTTACATAAGCACCAATAATTTAGGGATCTCAAAATGTATCTAAAAGATTTCAAGGTTATATAACTGATATGTTAGCTCTCTGATAACATCTTACCCTTTTTTAGATAAAGTAATTCTATAGATGTTGCCTTTCTTATATTTCTATATTTTTTAACATTTTACAGTAAATGTAATGAATGTAATGTAACTATCGTTTTATCAGAGTACTAAATGATAACAAAAAAGTATTCATTATACAGTGAACATTTTATTATGCTTTTAAAATGGGGTTACAGAGTCCAAAACATTACAACCCCTCTAATCATATACGTCCTCATCATTTGACGTCATCAACTGAGATTGGTTCATAAGTTTTTAGTGTACCGATCGAGTCAAGGAATGTGATTATTGGCCAATACTGGTCTCCGGCTGATCAATAGCATTTCTATCAATAATGCGATTATTTCCAATAATCAGAGTAACATGTTTTCATGACAAGAGAATTCCTCTTCGATCTGCTTTACAATTTTTCATTAGTCTGATTAATTTTTATAAAACAACACGAACAATGATCTAAGATACAGTTGGTGTTTGTTACTGCCTAACTTTTATATAAGTTTGCGTCAAATACAAAACACCTGTATGTGGACGTATTTTATGGTTATTAGGTGCCGTGATGAATATAGAGATAGATGGAAAACGTTGGAACATTAAGCTGTTATTGTGTTGGCATTTTTTCTTTATTGAAAGTATGGAGCAGAAACTGTTGATAGCGAGTTGAGTGGACATTTAAACTTCACCCAGTCGAGTTTATCATATCTTTGTCCCCCCTCAAAAAACAAAAAAGCGCCTTATAAATTGTCTACTATGCTGTGTCCTTGAAATTACGGTGCACAACTTGAGTCTCTAATGACAAGGCACTTCGGCATTGCTTTCGTATTGTTGGAAAACTCTTATTCCAGAGAGACGTTTTTAATCTTTGATATGAGGAACAGATGTCCTGTTGCGGCCCAGAGCTGCTGCGTTCTCTAGCGGCTTGACCGTTTGCAGGCGTTGGCTGTATTTACTATAATTGAGCGTCCCATTGTTAGCGTGACCATCATCGGTGGGATTTCTATATGCGTCTGACCATCACAAACTGGTTGGCAGAGGAAACTTCTCCTGGGATTGTGCCAGAACAGACATATTACAATTACAAATGTATGTTTTTAGTTTTATCCCAAAATATATATTTTAGGTTGATATGGTTTTTCATTCAAATAAGCTTGTTTTGTTGACCTGTTGGAGTTCGTTTTGTGCTTTGCGTTTCATCCCAAACTTGATCTTGTTATCCAGCTTTGTTTATTAGATATCTCAATAGAAGTTAAGTTGGCCTGTAATAGCTTAGTTTTGTGGTTTAGATCATTTATAAATCATTTCTTAACTACTCAGTCTGAGAGTTTGGCCTAAAACGTTTTTTTCTTATTTTTGATGACTGCTTTTGATTAGATGTGTGTAATTTGTTCGGCGCAGACCCATGCCCATTAGCGCAGGCAGTGTGCTTAACTTTCATAGTATCTATTCTATGCATCTGGATCCAAAACGGTCGGAACTTGATCAAAAGATTTGTTCGCAAAATGTTCTTTATAATCGGATTTAATGCACTTGTTTTCTTTAATGGAAGTGCTGTTTAAAGTCAGTTTACCAACCTTTGCAAACTGTAAAAGATCAAAACCTTTTCTTCAAAGAATCCAGCATATGGTTTTTGTTTTTCAGGTGTAAATTATAATGCACATTATCTTGTGTTCTTTGTAGTAAAGTTAGATGCAGAATGCACAATAAGTCTTTTAATCCATCAGCCAATTTTTTTTTCTTTTTAGTATAAAGAACATGTCAAATATAATGTATATCCTTTGAAGCTCTCCCGTAGGAGAAAGGTTTTTGAAGTGGCCTGATCTCATGCTGTAATATTTCATCACATTTCTGACTCTCAGGCAAAGTATTGGCAGGGATGTTGATATCGCCGTTCTATTCGGGATTATTTTTGTAACTGAGTGAGATTGCAAGCAGATGCAAATATTAGGTTTCCCAGACATCAACTAAAAACCCTGAAGCAAACCCACCTTTGTGATTTATCACAAACTTGTCTCAGACATGACATAAGGACTAAACATCTTTTGTATTGTGTATAATTTTTCGCATACGGTCAAAACGGATGAAAGACGCGGCAGCAAAAAAAACAAACTGCTAGCAACCGTGCATGTTAAACATTGTAATTATTTTATTTAATGTTATGGTATATTATGTATGAGAAATATTTAACCCTAAATCTCTTTATCCCAACAGGTACATGTACTTTACCACAGTACAGGATCGCTCGGCTAAAATAGAAGGTGCGTCTTTGGATGGAACGGAGCGTGAATCTCTTTTCACGACTGGATTGATCCGGCCTGTAGCCTTGGCTCTGGACAACAAGCTTGGCAAACTGTTTTGGGTGGATGCCGACCTGAAACGCATTGAAAGCAGTGACCTGTCTGGTAAATATCAGTTTTGCACATTGTTGGTGCATAACGAATGCCAAGGTTCTAACAAATACCTGTCTGCATGCAATTGAAAACGCTTTTATAGGCCTATAAAGTTTTATTTATTTATTTTTATTTTAGTTCTATTATCTACCTTGTTACTTTATGTCTTTCCTCATTACTGAAAAACAACCGTATTTAGTTCCTGACTCTTTAAGACCCGCCAACCAGTGTAGTCTGATTGGTCATACAGTCTAGTCTAATGTTATTGGTCAGCTCAGCTTTCAGTTACTGCATCAGCACCAGTGACGAGACGACATCATGTGAATCCAGTTACTTCTGTAACGGCTCTCTGACATCACGTCACAGAAGTAACTGGATGACTACAATCCTGGCGTTTGCTGTAGTCGAAGATATTTGATTCGTGTTAAATTCGAAAAAAACTCAATTTATCATGAATTTTTTGTTACATCCTGTCTTTTTTTCTCTCTCCAACCGAAATATCTTTCAAACAATTTCCTGTCAAATTTGGTTTTAGTCTAAACGTATAACAACTGTATAGTCTGTGCTGTTCAAACTGTATATCATTTGTATGTCAAAATTTCAATTACAAAATATTTATTTCATTTATTTAATCAGTTTCCTGCATCTCCTGAGGTTAAGTTTTGGATTCAAACAAAATCAATGGTTGGCCTATTGTCAACTGTTTTATTCTTGCCAATGTTAGGAAAGCCTCTCCTGATGCTAAACTCTGATATTTTAGCATGTGACGGCTTATCTCATTACGCAATATCCCCCTCAACCAATGACCCATAAGATAGCCAAAGATGTATGTTTTAAGCCTGTTATCATGTACATTCTAGGGGCCAATCGGATTGTTCTCCAGGACTCCAACATCCTGCAGCCCGTAAGTCTGACGGTCTTGGGCGATCACCTGTACTGGATTGACAGGCAGCAACAGATGATCGAAAGTGTGGACAAGCTGAACGGCGAGAAGAGAACCCGCATTCAAGGTCGGATCCAGTTCCTGACCGGTATTTATGCAGTCGAGTACATGGAACCGGAAGAGTTTGGTAAGTTTGTGTTTGTTTGGGCTTCTTGGTCCATAGCTGTCTGATATATTGACATCTCACTGGTCTTATTTACAGCATCTCACCCTTGTTCCCGTGACAACGGAGGCTGCTCTCACATCTGCATTGCTAAGGGAGACGGGACGCCACGCTGCTCTTGTCCTATGCATCTTGTCCTGCTACAAAATCTGCTTAGCTGCGGAGGTAAATGTCACTAATGTGTATAGTACATCTCTCCATTTACTTTTTTGTTTGACACATGCACATGCAATGACCCACAATTCCCTCAGAACCCCCCACCTGCTCCAGCGAGCAGTTTACTTGCGCCACCGGTGAGATTGACTGCATCCCCATGGCGTGGCGCTGTGACGGTATTGCGGAGTGCGCGGACCACAGCGATGAGATGAACTGTCCCATCTGCTCCGGCCTCCAGTTCCAGTGTGACAAAGGCCAGTGCGTGGACGCTCAGCTGCGATGCAATGGCGAACCCGACTGCGCAGATGGCTCTGATGAGCAGGATTGCGAAAGTAAGTCTGGATTTGATTTAAAAAATTTGGTCAAATTTCAACTATTTTTGGATTCTAATGCATTGTCTTTCCTATCAGCCATTTGTATGCCAAATCAATTCCGCTGTGGTAATAGCCAGTGTATCCAGAAAAAACAACAATGCGACTCCTTTCCAGACTGCGCAGACAATTCTGATGAGCTTTTCTGTGGTACGTTACCAAGCCACATATACCACACCTACCCAAAAATGATCATCAATGTTTACCTTGTCTAACATCATCGAACGTCTCGCTGCAGATTTCACAACCCCCAACGATCTCCCTCGACACACCAGCACCATCGGACCTGTCATTGGCATCATCCTCTCCGTGTTTGTGATGGGAGGCATGTGTTTCGTGTGCCAGAGAGTCGTGTGTCGCCATTACAAGGGCTCCAACGGAGGCTTTCCACATGAATATATCAGCGGGACACCCCACGTCCCACTAAACTTCATAGCACCAACAAACTCACAACATGGTACTTTTACAGGTAAAATTTTGCAGTTCGATTATTGGATGGTTTAGATATGTTTGGTGTGGGTGCTGAGTCTTTCTCTCTCTGTGACAGGTATCTCCTGTGGGAAGTCAATGATGAGTTCAATGAGTCTCATGGGCAGTAGTAGTAGCGGCGCACCTCTTTATGACAGAAACCATGTGACTGGAGCGTCTTCCAGTAGCTCGTCCAGCACCAAAGGAGTGTTTTACCCACAGGTACTGCAGTGGCCCTTGGAAAAGGATTTGAATACACAGTGATCTGATCTGGTTTGTTGTGGTTAAAGCTGTATATTTTGTTTATTCTTTTTTGTGAATAGATGCTCAACCCTCCTCCGTCGCCAGCAACGGATCGATCGCTTTATAATGCTGAAGTGTTTTATTCCTCGAACAGCCCATCAACAACCAGGTCTTACAGGTGAGAGTGCTGACATTAAAAAGAGAGGGATAATACACATAAAGATGGATGAAAGATGGATTGAGAAAAAAATATGTGGATATGTGGATAGAAGTGAATTATAGATAAAGAGAAAGCCTGAGAAAGATGGATGAGATTGTGAGATGGCATGGATGGATGGCATTGGAAAGCAAGAAAGCATAGTTGGATGGACCGTAGTGAGAAAAGATGGATGACTGATGGAAAATACTGGGAAAAGATGGATGGATAGTGAAAAAGAAAGTAATAATGGATTGAAAGTTAATGATGACTAAAAATGGATAGATGACATATGGATGTGAAGTATGGATTGATGGATGGATAAATTGCAGGTAGAAAAGTTAGATGGATGGATAGATGGATAGTGAGTAAAGATGTATGTGAAAAAAAAGACAGATGATGGTATTCTCTTCCTATTTTGTCCCTACAGGCCTTATTTGATGCGAGGGGTTGCGCCCCCCACCACCCCCTGCAGCACAGACGTGTGCGACAGCGACTACACCACAAGCCGCTGGAAAAGCAATAAGTACTACATGGACCTCAATTCAGACTCTGACCCCTACCCCCCACCCCCCACTCCACGGAGCCAATACATGTCTGCGGAGGAGAGCTGCCCTCCCTCGCCCTCCACCGAACGCAGCTACTTCCACCTATGTCCCCCGCCCCCCTCGCCCTGCACGGACTCCTCATGACACCCAGAAACCCCAAGCCCTGTACATAGTTTTAAATAGTCGAAACAAAGATTTTATTTTATTCTTTCCCACACGCTTGTTCGAGAAACATTTCAGATCCTCGGGGGTGACGCTTTTAAGGATACTCACAAACAAATAAGAAGTTGGAACATTTCTGCCACAACTTGTTCGTGTTTTACTCTTCTGTCCCCCATGAGCTGCACAAACTGCGCTCAATTTAAATGTCGGCATGATTTTTTTAGATTGCTCTGAAGTAGTATCAAACCAAATCATCAACAAACACCAAAATGAGATGCTGCGATAGAGTTGTACATATGTGTATTTAGATAAATAATTGTTTTTCGTAATGGCCGTGAGGTGTTGTTTTGATTCTATTCTATGTGAAAACGATCCAATTCCAAGCGTACGTTTGGTCTGACCTGTTTACCAAAAGTGTGTCTGCTGCTATTGTACATATATCATTTACTGTAAATAATAATGAATGAACAGCCAGCTTAAACATTTATGTTTATAATGAAACTGACCATAGACCATTATATGATTGTTTTGTCAATCTCATAGCAAAGATCTTCAGTTGTGTATAGTCGGAATATACATGTGAAATGAATTTGAAGGAGTGAACAGACGTTCTGTGGGACATCTGAGGTTGTCTGGTTTTATCTGTCTTCAAGAGACAGTTACTAACGCTGGATTAGATCAGATTGTTTGGAATGGAAGCTGTGTAGGTGTCTATTTAAAAATGTAAACAATGAAATAATAATCTTACACTAAGCTATGATTTCAAAACTTGGTTATTTGTACCATAAGATTATGGTAACAAACTTTTATTGTATAATTTATGGAACATGCAATTTAGAAAAGTTGGTGCTGATTTTTTTTTGTTGAAAAGTAAAAAATTTCCCAATGACAAATTTGTTCTGGTAAGCATATAGATTCAAAATTTTATTTCTTGTTGCAAAGTAAGCACTTAACAAAATGACTTGTATAAAGACTAGATGTAGAAAAAATTAGATCAGCTGTATGACTAAATGAGTTCCATCTTAACTCCAACTTATGTTTTTTTTACTGCAATTCATGTTACAGTGTCCTTAAATGCCAAAATAAGATCCCATGAAGAAAATAGTTATTCCAAAAACTAGTAACAAGTAACTATTTAGCATCAAAATTATAATAACCCTCAGGATCCGATTGTGACTGAATTGCGTTTTGTTTGGATTTTAAACCACTTTGGTTTGGACGTGTATGAATCCAACCATCCACTTACACTGAGAGCTCTTCGCTCTTCAGTGCACCATCAGTCTGTGTTTTGTGTACAAATGCCTCATATAATGCACACTTGTGACAATTTTTGTATCAAATGCATTTTTTATAATAAAGGTTCTATTTTAAGAAACGTCCTGTTTGTTTACATCAGGGATGGGCGATATATCAGCCAATAAATGCTGATTTTAGTATTATCATTATCGGTCCAATAATAAAAGGTTTACATTTTTAGACTGATAAATTAAGTCGATATCTTTAGGCCGATAAATTAGGTATTATTGTTGCTGGCTGAACCACTTATGATGCTTGCTATTGGCAACTAGGAATTAATCGTCACTTCTTTTTGTTTATTTTTTATTTAATGCAAAAAAACTTGGCCATAGAAATGTATGGTAACTATACTTCATAGATCAGTTTAAACTTTTTCTAAGTTTTAAAATGAAACCAAATATTCACTATGTGTTTGCATTTGGTTTCATGCTTACAATAATTATTTATCGGCCTAAATATCGGCTATCGGCCTCCAAATTTAAAATAGTTATCGGCCAACATTTCCATATCGATTTAAGTTATTGCATATTTCCCTTAAAGCAGATATAATGTATATACGGCAGATTTATCATCTACAAAACATGTCTGAGACATCAGATGTCATGTTGGCATCTAGAAGACGTCTGTAAGATGTTTATGGACGTACAACAGCTGGCTGTTTTTTAAAGGCAGATGTTTTCCAGATCTTAAGCAGACATAACACAAATGTCCTGTTATTTCAGGATTGATTGTATGAATGTAGAGAAAAATTGAACTCTAAATTTAAAAAGCACTTTTAAATGCAGAGTTTAACCTTAAAGTATGCAGAATACCTAAAGTTTATTTTACTCTAAGTATGTTTTTACATTAATCTATGGTGTTTATTAAAGAAATTAAATATGGATCACTATTACAACACAATAGAATACAAATCAAAGCAACAAGAAGTAATACACTTAATTTCTTCCTTCCGCTGAAAGAAATAGTCCCTGGTCGATTGTGAACAGTAATGTTTACGCTGCGCATTGATACACAGGATGGTTAGGTGCAGTGGACGGAGCTCTGCTTTATTTATCATAAATAAACGACAGTTATTACCAAAAACAAGTTAAATACACATTTTCGTTATATTAAAAGCTAGACAAAAAAGCTGCATGCATGCACTAATAACGTTTAACGTTGAGACACGAAATATGAGGTGGTAAAGTGTGCCGGAACCCTTCCAGTGTTTGTGTAGATGACATCTGGTCATCTGCTGCCCTCATGTGGTTAAACCTGGAATAAAACATCCAACACTAAATACATTTAAATTTCATATTTTTGACGTTTTAGTTTACTTTTGTACATTTTAAAGTTATTTTCTATACAAAAACTGAATGAAAACTAATGTTAAAATAAAGAAAAGTGTGAAAAACAGACTTTATTAATATTCTTGCATAATTTTAACAAACACAATCTATAAATAACCTTAAATTAAATGTTTTCTTTTAAATTTGTTTAGATTTATGTAACTTTATTATTATTTCCTATTAAATACATTTTGCTGTGTATTTCAAATGTAAGATCATTGATGAACAATGCATGTTTAAACCAAACTGGAATAGAACATATCGAACTTAATAAATTAAAGTTGATTATTTGATGTTTAAATCTTACCTTTTTATATATTATCTATATAAAAATACAATGCATTAAATAACTTTTGCATTTGTGGCACTTTTAATGAGAATAACCCAAATTGCTATTATAGAAATAATTTTTTTTATTAATGCAACTTTAGTTTATTATTATTTCCTATTAAATACATTTTGCTGTGCGTTTCAAATGTAAGGTCATTGATGAACAATGCATGCTTAAACCAAATTGGAATAAAACATCCCTCACTATATGGATTGAAATTTGATTATATGAATCTTTAGTTTAACTCTGTATTTATTATTTTTGGGTTATAATCTAATAA
Organism: Triplophysa yarkandensis; assembly: GCA_033220385.1. Classification (NCBI taxonomy): domain Eukaryota; kingdom Metazoa; phylum Chordata; class Actinopteri; order Cypriniformes; family Nemacheilidae; genus Triplophysa; species Triplophysa yarkandensis. Next base: position 6,702,238 of record CM065677.1, on the reverse strand, counting down.
TCTCTTCGAAATTCCTTTTTTCATTCTGGCATTTACCAAACTGCCAATCTAGCAATACAAAATAAATGCAAAAGCATGAAAAAACATGCTGTATTTACATTTTAATAGTGTATGATTATTAGTATATATTTCGTTTTTTCTTTGCAGGTTTTTCGATTTAATGGAAAAACTCAATTAAATCTATTATTTATTTTTTAATGCATGTGCTTTGCGTTTCAAATAAAAGATCATTTGAGAACAATCGAGTATGAACCACTTTGCATCATTGCAAATTGATCCACTGAAGAAATCACATATAAAAGAATCAAAAGCGTTAAAGCAGATTTCAAAAGTGACTTCATGTCCACTAGAATATCCAAATTGCATGTGTGTAAGCCTTGGTCAGTCGGGGGGAAGACTTTGCCAAATTGTCAGCACTGCTTCTGGACTGCCAATTGTAAGGCCTTAAGTTTTTGGCAGGACCCATGCCCGATAGTCTTCTAGCTGATCTCCCCGCGTGGTTTGTGATTGAGCGGGACGCCTCCCAACTCCTCTCTCTCCTTATATTGGTTCCCAATAATCCAAAATTAGTCACAACATTTATGGATTTTTTCAAAAGTAACACATTTCTACCAATCGTCTTAAGAGATTGGGAAGAGGAACTGGATACTCATGTCTCCGAGGAAGACTCGGGAAAGTGTCTTTTAAAATAAATACACCTATTCTATTAATGCTAGGCCCTAACTTATTCAGTTTTAATACTTTATTAAACTTAAACTTAATACTTTGATCCCACTATTTCCCCTGTCTGAAATATGTAAAAGTCTCCAGCTTGGTCATCTTTTCTGGGCATGCCTTAAACTCGATGTCTTTCAGTTTCTTTCAGAAGTTTGCATGTGAGTCCCTTAGATTCTGCTGTACGTGGCCGGTCAGCCTCCTTGCACTATCCTAACAATGCTTTCCGAACGCTATATAAAGTCTGATATGATGATAGAAAAATCTATTCTTTGCATGGAGAAGAATGAGTCAAGGCCACTAGTGAAGATCTGGTTCTCTGAACTTTCTTCAACCCTTCATCTAGAAAGGCTTAGATATGTCTCATTTTCTGTAAATTGTTGAAATCTGCTTGCTCTCTACTTTTCTTTTATTTACCCTTGGAATATCAATCATTATTTTATTATTCCATGATGTCACATTGAGTTAACATCTATTTCTGACCTTCCTTCTCTTTACACAGTTCACTGCTGAATTGAATCTGTAAGAGAAGTAAATATGATGAATACGCCATAGAATAAATATAATAATAAAAAACTTGAGGCCAAAACTGGGGCTGTGAAACTTGTCAAACAGAAGCATGAGCTGAGACCTAAACGTACATTCCTGTTTCTCATTTTTCATCTTGAAGGGCCGTGTTCACACTTGACAGAAGTGAACACATGTTATGAGGCTCCTTACCGGGCCGCGGGGGGAAGGGAACATCAACACCCCTCCGTGTATCCATCTGTCTCTCTTTGTTTATGATCCGTGTTGTGGAGGAGCTCGAACACGCCTGGGATGAAAGGCACATGAGAACATGCTTACACATGTCAGGAGATGAGAGGACAAATGTACCTGGCCTGCTGTACGCCGGGTCTTGTGCTTTTGATGTGCTTAGTGTGTGTAAACAGTATTTAATCCCATATTTATTAGTGTTCCTCTTGATGTATTAGTTAGGTTATATTATTATTATTCTATTATATTGTGTTAATATTAAGTATTGCAAATACCTTTATTTTTTTAATTCCCATTGGTTGCGCACAGTATTTCCAGTACTGATCAAGTGTATTCATTTAAAGTAACTTTAACATTTTAGAACCGTTGTTTAACAACCTTACCACGGAAATATTGAGATTTTACCCAAGGATTTTTGGAAATGTATGTCCACATTTGGTTGTTTAAATACCCATGTGGGGTCTCTCTTCAAATATTTAGAGAATTGTTTATATTTTTATTGCATTATTTTCCGTAGTTAAGTAAGGACTATTTTCAGGACTGTCACATCCATTACTTTACATTTCGCTCATACAGACACACAAAAATAAAAATATAGCAAATATTTGATGTTCTATAAAGAGCAAACCCTCTGGTTTGTACATATTAATTCACATAACTCGAAAGAAGTTTGTTGACCCCCAAGATTTGTCACGTCCATAACTTAATCTTTTTAAAATGGTAAACTTGTTCATAGATTGATATTTGTCTGATGTTTAAACATTATTACCATGGGTTTTGTATAATAAAAGCAGTGGGTTCAGTTCCCCGCTCACAACGACATTCTAAGAGCCATTTCATGTACATTTACATTTACATTTAGGCATTTAGCAGACGCTTTTATCCAAAGCGACTTACAATAGTCATGGGACGTCCATAACCCATAATATCACGTCCGTAATGCTGGAATCTCCCAATGTGTCCCGGATAGTGACGTAAGAATATCTGTATTTAATAATATTTGTAATTAATAATAATAATATATATTATTATTATAAAGATTAAAGAAAGATTCCTCGATGGTGGAACGATCTGCCTCTGGCTTCACGCTTGTCAGACTCGGTCTCTATCTTTAAAAAACTCCTAAAAACTCATCTTTTCCGGCTACACCTAACTCACTAACTCACTTCTTTTCTAACCTACTCACTCTAAAAAAAAAAAAAAAAAAAAAAAAAAATCTTTTGTAACTTCGCTCTCTGTGTAACTCGATAGCATTGTTGTAGCACATGTTCATCTATTGTTGTATCGGCTATTTACCGCTTCATTGTCTCCTCGACTATTGTAAGTCGCTTTGGATAAAAGCGTCTGCTAAATGACTAAATGTAAATGTAAATGTAATGTAAATGTAAAGATGATAACAGAGACTTTCAGACGACACAAGAGCATCTCTGCATGACTCCAGAGGCCTCAGCATTTATTCTGCATGACCTCTATGACATAATCTGTGTCCTGTACATCCCATAAACACATTTTATTCTCTTTATGCTATTTCATGACACAGGAAACATGCAGATTATATTAGCACATGAATATATTTTCATCGCATTCGTTGCTGATTTATGCATCACATTAACATAAGAGACCATGCAACATATTAATGCATTTTACACATATTTATATTTATGAATAGGTCAGTGTTGTTTGTTTATAAATATTTAAACATATAAATATTTCTATATATCTACAAGGTTTTTTTTTTATTATTTATCTTTTATTTATATAACTTATAGGCTAACATTAAATACAAAACATTTAATATTCATGTATTTGTATTGATTTTAATGTTAAAATATCTTGTGTTTTATTTCTCAAGGCAAATTCAATTAATGTGTTAAATAATGTGTGGCTCCTGTGCTAGTCGCTGATTGGACCGCCGGCGTGTCAATCACCGTGACGTCTTATTGTTGCTAGGGCGTTGCGAGAATCTCCGCGAGCCGGCTTGTTATTTCCGCGGTGTTCCTAGCGAAGCTCTTTTAAGGCAACCACGCGTTCATTTGTGCTCGGATATGTCGGAGTCTATGATGTATTTGGGAGAACTGATATGAAAAGCTTTCACAAACACGGTAAGATACGCAACGCGCGTCATTTCTAACGTACTTCCAGGTTTTGAAACCATTGCATCTGATTGACGTTTCGACGGACCAATCAGAGGAGAGATTTCAAATCGACCTGCAATGCTACTGGCGTAGCTGGTGCTGGGCGTGGTCTGCGGTTTACTTTATTTCGCAAATGCTTTAAAGCGAATAATATTTGTTTTTAATATTTATTTATCTTTATCAAAACGCGTATATTATGAACGACGCTTCATATTTTAAGATGTACACCCTTTTATTCGAAAAACAAAAAACGGTTTGTTTTACCTCACAGCGCTGTAGCCAATCAGAGCGCAGCACCAGAGTTTGATTGACAGGTCCTGCGCCTCAGATGGGGGTTGGGGCTGTTGAAGTTGATAGCGCCGCCATCTTG
>CM065677.1:6650763-6695763 GCA_033220385.1 Triplophysa yarkandensis | reverse complement strand
ATGGCAGAGCAATTTTATGGTCCGCCTGGGCGGATCATCTTTGCCGGCTGGATTCTGAGTGCAACCGGAGGAGTTGTTGTTTTTGCTGTCTCTGGGATGCTGGCAGCCCTTTTTATAGCCACGGAAAAGGAGTCACGAGAGTTTCCGAGGATTTCTCTCGACTCGGTTACTTGAGCTGAATGGTGCAGGTGATCTGCGGGATGTTTTTTTCTAACATCTTGTGCATTAGTTTTCCACTTAAGTCAGCTGGTTTGACTTATGTTGGGATGCGTCTATTTTGTGCTAAGTTCTTTTTTGACAGAGGTTTTTATTTGGATTTACGGAGGGACTCTCAAATCTTAAATAGATTTCTTTAGGACCGTGCGTTATTTGGAAAATCATAATTGTGAGATATTCATTGATTTTTTTTAATTGTGATTATTATTGACTATTAATAGATTTTTCATAGAAGTTTGAAATGTTTTATCTTTCTGTGATGTCACTACATGGTAGACTCATTCAAAATTAGATAATATAATGTAAATGTAAAATAGTTCTGGGAGGTATTTCGTTTAAGTAAAAATAAAAAATAAATATCTTAAGGACACGTTATTTAAGACATCGCTGATCCGTGAATTAAGTGAATAAACATACTGTCAAAACTGTTGGACCGCTGTTATCGAGGCTATCTATGATTATGTAATTGTTTCTCCCGTAAATGAAAATTATATTTTCGATTAATAGTGTAGCCCAAGACAGTACATTTATTTTAAAGACTAAATCTGAAAACAACAATCAATGTATAGTTGTTGTCTGTTCAAGGTATTATAAACGATTAACATAGGCAAGCGATGACATTTGTCAAACAAGGTATGTTGGTATTTGGTTTTCTGTTTTTCTTACAAAGTTTTATTTGAGTTTCTTTGTTGGTCAGGAGTGTTGGAAAGCTTACAATACACATTGACATTGGCATTCCTGGCTTAGCTTCTAATTGAAAACTTGATCCACAACACATATTTCACAAAGTAGTTTGTCAGCATCAAGCTTCTTTGGTGGAGGATGGATAGAAGCCAATGTCAAAGCTCTTTCAGGCAAGCCCAGCCCAACCCCCTTAGTCTATTAATAAGCTTTCCTTCCTCTTAGCCGTTCATGAAAGTCAAGATGGCTGCTTGCTGGCTTTGTAACCTTTCACCTCAGTAGCAAGCTTCTGTCTACCTTTGTCGATCGGGAAAATTGTCACTTCCCTACTCTAAATAATGCATAGCTGAGTGGTTTGGCTGTGTTGGTAAGTGACTGGTGTCAAGTTGAAATATATTCCTTTTTTTTATATTTTAGCTTCATGTGTCAGGTAGCGAGTAGTATCGGTGGAAAATGAAACTGTCAATACTAGATTGTAACCTGACAGTGGACGTAGACCATAAAACAAGTCTGTTATGTGTTGCTAGGCTGCCAACCTCATAACAAGGAAGCTGTTTTGTTCTTAGATGAAGAATGAGTTATCTGGAACTTGTGTTTCTTTGTAATAAAATTGTAAAAGTTGGTTAAAAGAGATTGTTACCCCAACTGACTGCCTTTGCATAACATTAAACCAAAACCACAGGCATTCTTCTAATAGGTCATATACAGGTTTTTAGTTGAACCATTATTCAACAACCTGATGAACTGGAATAGGGTCTTGTGTTATTGTTATAGCCTTTCTATTTATAATTGTTTGTCTAGTAATCAAAATGATCAGAAAATAACCTGAATGGCAAGATGGTTTGGTTAGCGGAAAATGTTTAAATGCCCTTCACTTACTGATGTTTCGCTTTTGTCTGTTCTCTGTTACAGGTGTATGTTAAGTGTTTTGCTGTGGCAGAGGGCATTTCTTCATGCATGTGGTCTGTACTTAAAGATCTCTTCAGTTTCTACTGCCTGTGGTGCCTGTAATGGGCCAGAAGTCCCAAAGAGCACAAGCATTATTTTATTTTTAATCAGAGTTTTTACCCTCTGGTCTCTGCTACTCACAGGTAAGCCTCCACATTTTCACAACTCTTGTATAGTCATGTATATTCACCAAAAATACATTTGTTATATATCATTAAATCTGTGAGAGGGCGGATGAACAAACATCTGGTCAGTTTTGTCAGCATTTTTGATTGAGAATCATACTGCTGCAAATCCACCCTCTAATGGTAATTTATTCCTCAGCAGCACCATGTTTTGGAAGTTTGATTTGCACACTACGTCCCACATCGACACACTCCTGGAGAAAGATGATGTGACGCTGACAGAGGTGATGGATGAGGAGGACGTACTGCAGGAGTGTAAGGCTCAGAACCATAAGCTTGTGGAATTCCTGGTCAGGCCGCAGTGCATGGAGGACCTTGTGGGTTACATCACCCAGGAGCCCAATGATGACGTGGAGGAGAAGATTAAATACAAGTATGCTCAAATAAGATTTGTAGCCGCTGTTTTGTTGTATGGTTAGGGTTTAGGGGATTTGTTGTGTGGGGAAAAAATACCTAATTGGCAAGTCTTCTTGTTTGTTTGTTTGTTTCCTTTCTGTAAAATATGGAACTTAGATATTTTTACGGTTGATCATGTTAATAGCCTTTTATTTAAAATGTATTTTATTTTTAATTGAAGTCTATTCATAGATTAACCAAGTTGTTGTTGCTTTTAAAGGTATCCCAACATATCCTGTGAACTCCTGACTTCAGATGTTGGCCAGATTAATGACAGGCTCGGTGAAGATGAAAATTTGCTTATGAAGCTGTACAGCTTCTTACAGAATGAGCCTCCTCTCAACCCACTGCTTGCAAGTTTCTTCAGCAAGGTCTTGAGCATTCTCATCGGTCGAAAACCGGAACAGGTAAATAAAACCCTCAGTAATCGAGAGATGTGCTGGCCAAACTAGTAATGAACGTAGTGCAAGTTCTCTAACTGGGCAATTCCTCAACTTTTTCATTCCAGGACACACCTAGACATGTATTATCTTGAGACCCATCAAAATATTTTTTTAATGGAAATATGAGGAGAAAACACATTCGTCTTCTTTAAGTAGAGTAGTTTTATTTTCCCTAAAACGAATAAATTGAGTTTGAGCTGTCTAATGGTAAAAAGCTTTTATCATTGTCAGTCATTAACTGGACTAAACTGTTTTTTTGTGTCATTCAACAGCCATGTGACTGTCCTTGACCCACCTCATTCCACTGTGCCAACCCAGAAGTGGGTCCAGACCCACAGTTTGAAAACCCCTGATCTGTTCTAACCGATTCTCCTCTCTGCCTCTAGATTGTGGAGTTTCTCAGAAAGAGGGAAGACTTTGTGGATCTGATGATCAAACACATAGGGACCTCGGCCATTATGGACCTTCTGCTCAGAATGCTCACCTGCATCGAGCCACAGCAGCTTAGACAAGATGTATTAAATGTAAGTGCACGTAACCTGATGTGTATAAACATCTTATACAGTCAGTGACTCTCTTAGTAAAGATTAGAGTAAATTAGATGAGTTCTGTGTTTACAATTTCATTTAGGGAAATATTCTTTATTTATAAGTTGTTTAATCTGCTCAACAGGCCCTCACAGTTTTCTCTTTATCTCTATTTTTGTAGTGGTTAAATGAGGAGAAAATTATACAGCGGCTGGTGGATATGGTGCAGCCGTCTCAGGATGAGGATGTGAGTGTAACTTCGTCCAGTAAAATTATATTTTATGCATATTTAATATTGTATAATTGTTATGTTTTATAAAAAAAATACCTTTAAACACTTTTAAATGCATGGTGTGTGTTCATTGTTTTGGCTGTATTTAAATTGAACATTCAGAGCAAGGGGTTTATAATGCATGCTATTTAAAAAAAAAAAAAAGGCTTAGCGTGGGAGATCTAAATATCAAAAACGGATCATTTTAAACTTGTAAACCACTGTATTGTCAGTTGTTACATCACCGTGACCCTTCATATACTTGCTATCTATATAACAGATATGGCTTGTTCCCTCCACACAGAGACACTCAAATGCGTCACAGTCACTCTGTGAGATCATTCGGCTGAGCAGAGATCAGATGTTCCAAGTTCAGGGCTGCTCGGAGCCCGATCCCCTACTGGCCACACTGGAGAAGTGAGTGTCTGAGTTTCTGATCCTCAATCAGTGACTTTCAAAAGTGCCATTTTCAAAAAGATTAAGGTCAATCTCTAGTTTCAAGCATGCTAATGTGACACCTTTTGTTATTGGCCTGAAAATCACAATCGACCATGTGGCGTCTTTTTACAGACAAGAGACTGTAGAACAACTGCTGTCCAATATCTTTGACAAAGAGAAGAATGAGTCTGCTATTGTCAGTGTTATCCAGATACTTCTAACGCTCTTTGAGACACGGAGACCAGCGTGAGTGCATTATTTCTGTTTGGTTATTAGGTCCGTTGGATCGGTTTCCACATCTAAATGTCTTTATTTTTCCTCTTGCAGTTTTGAGGGTCATTTGGAGATCTGTCCCCCTATGAACCACCCATCATTCTCTGTCAATCAGAGTATTCTAGATGCTGTCAGGCCCAGACTGAAAGATTTTCACCAGCTTTTGCTTGAGCCTCCAAAGGTGAGCTGCGCACTGTAACAGCTGCTGAGCTCTCTTAGACTGTAATCTCTTAGTTCCTAATTACATTAAGCTATATACAACAGGAAGACAGTATACTAGCATCTGCCTATATGAAGCAGTCTTATTATGCTTATTAAGCAGTCGCAATATGTTATTGTTTGTTGTTATTAGAAAACCGTCTTGAACACAACATGGGGGGTGCTGGATCCACCAGTGGGAAACACTCGCCTTAATGTAGTGCGACTAGTGACCAGCCTTTTGCAGACCAACACTCATATCATAAACCAGGAGCTTATCGCCCTAAACACACTCGGAGTCATACTAGTAAGTGCTAAAGTTTAGTTTATATTAGTACAAAATCCAAACTCTCATTCACCCTTCACAAATATTTTCAAATCCTTTTTTTTGTAGGATATGTACTTCAAATACTTATGGAATAACTTCTTGCACACACAAGTGGAAATATGTACAGCGATGATATTAGCGATGCCTTCAACCCAAAGCGAGTCTCCTGAAATAAACAGAGAGAACGACCAAGAACCCATAAGAGAAAACATCCTTATTAAACATGTGAGTATTTTCATCTCTGGTCCTTAAGTGGGAATGTGTTCCATTCACACAAGTCTGATCAGTTCTGTTTCTTTCACAGCTCTTTCAAAAGTGCCAGTTAATACAGAGAATTCTTGATGCCTGGGGATCAAATGAGAAAGAACAGTGAGTCTGATCTCCAAAATCTGATTTGAAAAGAGTTGTGTTATTTGAGTTACCTCTCGTGGAGGAGCTTAGAGAGGAGGCAGATCTTCATAGAATATTGTTTCTCTTTCCTCAGGGCCGAGGGCGGGAGACGGAGAGGCTACATGGGACACCTGACTAGAATAGCTAATTCTATAGTCCACAACAGTGACAAGGGCCCAAATGGGGTGCAGATTCAGCAGCTCATTTCAGGTTTGTCCGCATATAAGTAAATTAATTTGAAATTTATGGAGAAATTTCTGTTCTTACTTACCCTATTTGCTCTCTCACAGAACTTCCAGAGGAGGACAGGGAGAGATGGGAAGCCTTTTCTTCAGGACAGCTTGCAGATACAAACAAGAAAAACACTGTAGACTTAGTAAGTGTGCTTGCTTGTTTTTGTGCTGTTTTGAGTTTTATCTTTGTTTCCATGTGCATTGATACTTGAATATAGAGCAAAAGTGCTTCTGTATCAGTTGTTCAACATTGGTTTGCAGAATATTTATTATGAACGTGCACACATTTTCCTTGTCAGGTTAACACGCACCACATACACTCGTCCAGTGACGATGAAGTAGATTTCAAAGACAGCGGATTCCACCAGGACTCTTCCCTACAGCAAGTAAGTCTGTGCCTGGATGAGCTCTCAAAACCTGCTTTAAATACTTATATAGGAATATAGTAATTAGCTGTTGATAAACATATAGTCTTTCTGGTATATTGTTGTGAAATGAAGCTTCTTTGTAGTGTCAAGACTATATCATTATCATTGGTCCTGGGTTTGCCAGGCCTTTTCTGATTATCAGATGCAACAAATGACGTCCAATTTTATTGAGCAGTTTGGCTTCAATGACGAAGAGTTTGCCGATCAGGACGATGTCGGGGAGTAAGTACACAGTGCATGACATGGCTTTTAAATCAATCATATGGGGGAATATACATTGATTTTTGTTATGTGTGGTGGGGTTATTTTAAATCATGACTCTGTGTATGGACCTAATAATATTGGATTACATCTGAGTTGACTGGAGTGGTGGAAATCTTTGATCTTAACAGACAAAAGGTTATTCTTTTGTGTTGGTCATGCTGGGGGTGATGGGATGCTGCTTTGTGTTAAGAGGTTTTTGTGTGGTGTCGTTCTTTGGATGATGTGACCAACCTCATGTGTTCTCTTGCAGTATTCCCTTTGACAGGATATCAGACATTAACTTTTCCTTGAATACAAATGAAAGTGTGAGTATGCGTTTTATCGTGTTCATTTTAAGTATGTTTTTACATAATTTCAACAATTCTTGAAGCGCTTTCAAGAATCTTCTGTAGATTGTTCATTTTAAATATCTAGAATTATTTTAACTAGCTCTCAGCACGACATGGTATTATTTAAAAAATTATGATGATTTCAAAGTGTTTTATTTCTGTTTTCAGGCCAACATGGCGCTTTTTGAAGCCTGCTGTAAAGAGAAGATTCAGCAGTTCGAGGACACCGGTTCCGATGAGGAGGATATTTGGGATGAGAAAGATGTCACGTTTGCCCCAGAAGCTCAGAGACGCCCCAGGTATCATACCTTCTTCATGGAAAACACAAATGCCGTTGAGTGTTTCTGAATCTTTTTGGCTTACATATCCCTTCTTTTACCTTACAGGAGCTCAGGGAGTACAGACAGCGAGGAGAGCACAGATTCTGAGGAGGAAGATGGCAAACGAGACCCGTTTGAATCTGCGAACTCAACATCAGACGACAGAATGGAAGTAGATGCCGGGGATGGTAAGAATAGAAGTTTTCTGCGGCTGTGAATGTCAGTGTCTACCTTGAAGTTGGAGTTGAGGAGTCACATCCAAATGTTGGTTTAGGTCCAGTGTGGACCGCAAATTTTGATGACGTACCAATGGACACAGGCAACTCTGCTACCCCTGGCCCACAAACGTGTTCCTCCCGCGCTGCTGTGCCTGAACCGGCTGGCTGGAGCTCTCAAAACGCTTCAGATGGAGAGACGGGCTGGGCAGACTTTTCTAGCTTCACACCTGTGAGGTACAGTCACATGCTGTTATTGCATATTTGTTGCATATATTCCATGAAATATGCCCAGGCTGTTACATGATAATGCTCTTTATTTGTGCTTATCAATGTTTTCTTAGTGAATGCTTCACATAATATGACAAAACCTTTTATTTACATGAGTGACTCCACGATTATGCAGTCATTAGGTCACACTTTAATGGTTTTTCTTAACTGTGCGCAAAATGTAAAACCTGTATAAAATTCTCTGTTTTCAATTTCTTAGTTTTGTGTGAATCAGCCATTTTAAAACCATCCGTGTTTGTGTATTTTAGTCCCCTTATACAAGCATGGACGCCCACTGTTTGCGATTCAACACAATACATCAACGCAAGCATCTTTTTCATTCGTTTCTTTATATAGCCCCAAGGATCCTTTAAGGTGCAATTCCCCTGTAGCCATGGAGACCAGCATAGAGACAGCAGACCCTCTGGGTGTCAATGCACCCATGCAGCAAGAAAGTAAGAATAGTTTCTTTCCATTCATGTGGTTTGCTTATACACTTATCAGTTCAAATAAATCCACCCTTTTCTCCAGACACAGATCCTTGGCTCTCCAATGACGCTACTTCCCCCATTGGGAATGAGGGTGAAGCCTCAGTACCCGAGGAGGAACCCGCCAGTGATCGCATTACCGAAACGGTCACCAACGGCTCCATGAAGGAGACAGTCAGTCTAACTGTGGACGCCAAAACCGAAACCGCTGTTTTCAAAAGGTGAGTTCATTCTGCAAAGAGGACACACAAGGCAGGATGCTGGTTTAGTTCCTCTTTGCCTCTTGCCTCAGTTTAGTCTGCATGTAGACCTTATATCTTTGTATTCCTTTTCTGGTGCACCCAGAGCCAGGCCAATGGCTATGTGCTGTCTCTTTAAGATGTTGAGCTTTGAAACATCTGTTTTGTCTGTTTGAGAATGCAAACACAAAGTCTGTCCTTCTTGAACTGCAACTCTTACAACTTAAGCTTCCTCTCTCTCTTTGGCGTGCGTGTGGCTTCAGAGTGTTGAAATCGTATTGGTATGTACAGCCAATCAGGGGGCAGACATCTGCCGCGTCCTTTTGTTTTATTTTTCCATGTCAGCCACTGCGTTTTAATTTGTGATCATGTTTTGTTCGTTCGTTCGTTCGTATGTTTGTCCATTTGTTCTGCTTGTTTTTTTTCTTGTAATGGTAATGTCTCCATCACCATTTGCATGTTAATACTGGGTTTTGCCGGCACGAATTGCCCATATATATTTAGATGCACTCCATTTCAAACCCAGAGGATTCAAACACATATGCTTCCTGAACTTTGAAATACTTCAAACAGGAGTTGCAGGAATAAAACCTTTAAACTTAGGCCATGTAATAATTCTAATTTGTGAAAGATATTTGATGAAAAAGGCTTTCATAATATAAACACAAACTTGTGTTCAAGGTCTTTTGGAATCGTTTAAGGTGGCCGGCATGTAATCTCAAGGTTACCTTTCGTAACATCCCATTTTCACACTTAACAAATCCATCATCCAAACCAGCTCTTTTGTGGTTAAAAGTCACATCTGTCTAAGTCACTCATGTCTATGTCCGCCAACCCATTTAATTTTTTGCCCCTTTGCTTTTAATGTGGTCTCTTGCATTCTGCATGTTTTTCAAGCGATGCTTTTATTGTATTAAAAGAGAGGAATGAAACTTTTGGAAAAATATATTTTCTGCTCGTCCTGTAGTGAGGAAGAGAATCTATCTACCTCTGAGGATGCATCTGCAAAGCTTTTCGTTGCAGAAACTGGAGAATCGGAGAAGAACAATTGTCCAAGCAACTGTCAGAAATCAGGGTGAGTTCCTGTTTGGGGAGTTAACCAAGCTTGCTTAAATGGGTTTGCTTTTAAAACGCTTTGTGCTGACAAATACATTTTTCATATCTCAATAAAAAAAATTTAATTTCCTAGTCACGGTTGTCATGTTTACATTTTTCTGTTTCAGTCTAAAGCACTTAGAAGAAAAAGCTAAAGCCACTTGCGAAGCTCTAAATGGCCCTCTAGAGGATGAGGCCGCAATGGACGAAGCCAAGTGAGTTTCGCCCCCCCATCCTGTTTTACTCGTGTTCACAGTCCAGAATGTACAGCCACTCCCTTCTTCTCCCACCCACAGATCAGAGCAGCTTGCAGCCAACCCTGAGGCAGCGGTAAACGGTCCAGCGTGATGAGAGACGCCGTCAGCCGGAGCCCGAAAGAACCACCACCACCACCACCTCCTCTGCTGCTGCTGCAGTTTCTAACTCCAGCACTGCAATGACGCCACCAGATCAGGACCAGCAATATTCATATTAGACAGTTGTACAGAGAGTTTGAACTGTATGAAGAGAAACATACTCTAATGATTTTTTTGCATTCGTTTATATACTATTGTTCTTATGAGGTGATCTGTGTGACATCTTGCCACTTAAAGTGAATAGTAATGTTGCTATAGTTAAAAATGATTGTATGAATAAAATATTTTATAAAATGACAAATGTATACAGAAACAGGATTGATAAACTGAAATATACCGATTGGAACATGATGGAGTGACCAAAACATACGCTTGTCTTTTTGATAGGATTTCCTCTTGCACAAAACTTGGTTTTTAATTTCCAAGTAAAAGCAATGGCTACAGAAATCCTAAGTTTGGCAACCCACGTCAGTCTGTTTTGTTCTTACCCTTGTAAGGGAAACCGATTTTAAATATTTAGAAATTTATGATTTATTTTGCCACAGGTATTATTTGTACATGTCTCTTGTATCCTTTCAACACGAGCGCGATTCGGACACAAACGTTTTGGTATAGAATTTAACTTAATTTATTCACAAAGTTATAGTCGCCTCACCCTTGATGGAATTTAGATCTCGAGTGAGTGAGTGAGTGAATGAATGGGTCTCCATTTTGCATGTAGATATTAGGAGCGATTCTTACCTAAGGGCCTGCATTAAAAAGCCCGACTTTTGTAACTGTTCTCTCCACACAAGTCAACCTTTCTACCTGAAAAGTAATGGGAATGTAACATATTCCTGGCAATGCTACAGTGATCATGCATCAACTTTTCTCTTTTGTAATAAAAATGCTATCTGTGCCAGCATTTAAGAAAAGTAATTTTCTTTTTGTAATACAAATCAATCTACATTAATTTAATGGGAACAGTTTGTGATCTATTAATATGGGAGTTGGCGTGTGAAGTTTGGCCATTTGGTTTGACTTTTTCCTTTGCTGAAGAAGGCTGGTATGCAATAAAAAGTAGTGCCACTCATTCGCTTTTAATTCATGGACACAAAACCACTGCAAGTGAGTGGTTGCCAGTTCCTAACATTATTTAGAATCAAGATAATCAACTGGCTTTGAAATGACAGGAGGGTGAACTGTCACTTTTAATATGTAAGTTAACCTTTAAAGCTTAATTACATAGCATATCTATGTGTTTGTCATATCTATACATCCTTTATGCCATTCTGTCCATGCATGCCTTTCTACACACAAGCATACAGGTGGAATTAGGGTTTAAATATTATTGGCTGAATCAGGATTGGCTCTTTATATGCATTCATTAAATCATAAAAGTGTGCAATATAACTATTACCTGAAGCCATACACTGAAATGTTTCTCCAAACTGTCTAAAAACAGCACCTGTAGTGCAGAACTCCATCAATCCTCAAAATATCCGAAATCATTAAAGCAGTTTAAATGCATCACATTATTGGAAAATGGCCAAACTGATGCTAAATTTCTACCACCAAGTATAATGTAGAAAGGCATGCACAGGAAACATATTGACAAAACAATGATGGAGGAAGAAGTTAATTAAAGCAATAGTAGATGATAATGATACAGCAATTAGGTACATCTCCATGGTAACCGCATCAGCAACAAAGACTCAATTCAGTACCACAACTATCACTGCTACTATTGCCTTAATCCTAACTCTAGACTTCCTGTTTTTCTGGAATAAACAATATGACTATATCACTATGACATTTGTGATCTAAGCTCACCTTTTAGAAAGTTTTACGAGACAGTAATGCTGTCTTCCTAGTGTCATTTCATATCAGAAGAAAGCTTTCTGATGCACAGGATTTCCTGGTACTACACAAAGTATATCAAAGCGACAAGATGTCTTCAAGACGTAGTGTTGATGTCACTAAAGGCATATTTATTTCCTTTCAAGAGTGAGGCGCTGCCTGCCATCACTGAAAGTCACAGGGAGGGCGTCCGGGCCTCTTTGATGTGTGTGAATAGAAAAAAAGCTGTTGTGTGTTATCAAATAAGAAAAAACATCAATGTCACACATATGATGGTTTGGGATGTTTAAATCCCAAAGCCTAGAGCTACTAACTTTATTTTTGACTTACATTGTCATAAAAATCTAAACAAAATGAAGAGAACGTAAACATATTTCATGAATATCCCAATCATCATGACACCATAGAGAAGTTGATAAGAAAGCAGCATTTTCTTAGCACGTCTCGTCACAAGGTAGACGTGTTAGATGAGTGTGTGCACTATTATCTACTATCTTTCTAAATAACCTATAATTGCAGTGTGACACAATAATGTTTTAAAATTGCCCTTGTTATGCTCTATTATAAGGTTGTAATAACTGATGAATGAAGTGTAATTTCACTGCTGTATGCTTCCTGGCCTCTATCAGGGTCCTGTGAGAGGGCTGTAGAAAACTACTTTGAAGACGATACCTTTAAACGGAAGGTTGATTCTATGGTCAAAATTAGTCCGACGTTTTTGTTATCAAAAGCCGAACATGTCTTAAAAGGTTATCCGTCAGGCTGCAGGGTTCCGTAAAGAACATTTACAGTGGAAAAGATCCAAAAATTATAAAGAAATGTCATGTGGCCAGAACTTAACATCTGGTTCATCAACAGTAAGAATCAAAGTTGAGTAATAGTTTGTTTTAATTTAATTTAATTTAATTTAATTTAATGCAGAAACAAACCATGAGTAATTCTAGAGTTATAAATGTGACATATAAACACTCAGAATAATATACTATCTATAAACTATCTGATTATATTTTAATAAACCCCTCAAGATCAAGTCTATACATCAAAAAATATCAGTCAATTCAAGTTTTCTATTTGAAACTAAGAAAACTGACAAACTTCGTAGGATTAATTTGAATTTAATTGGACAAACCAGAAGCAATAGCACCCAACAAATAAACATAGCTCTTTATAGAAAATAAAATACATAATATATTTTCATTTTTATGTGTCTTTTTTTTAAGAATATGTGCGTTGTGAAATTAATCCACTAAATATAGTGCTTTAAAAATTTAAAGAAAGACCTCACATGAGAATTTAAACCTTTATTTGATGACATACTGCTGTCCAAATACATACATCTTCTACACAAAAAAAACACATTTTTATTGTAAGGTTGACATTTTAATATAATATATCCACTTTTTTATAAAGACAGAAAAATTAACACAGACAAGAAGTAAACTTTTGTCCGGACACATGCATCCGATAAAACGTCTGTTAAAAGGCAGAAAGAAATAAGTTGATCTCCCTGAAGAATGCTTTTAGTCAGCGGTTGCTACTTAAATTATTTGACTAATATATATATTTATATTTATGTTAGTATCAAATTCTAGAAGCTATTCTGTTTTTGTCTATTATGAATGAAACATGGATTAATCATCTTATATTCCCAGTTACAGAAGCCTGAAGTTTAAATTAGATTTGTAAAGACTTTTATGTCAATACTAACAGTAGGCAGAGGCCACACATTTGGTATTTTTCAGAATAACTGTCTAACTAAACACAATAAACATTTCATTGAGTAAGTCCACAAGAGCATCAATGCTCATATTGTTTTTCAGGCCATGTGGTTTATATTGACCACTGTAAAAATTGTTAGATGTTTTAAGGATCACGGTGATAACATAAAAGAAAAATTGTCGTTCAACAAAGAATCATTCAGTCAAAGCTTCTTTAAAAAATATCTCATTGTTAATTTTTATAAACCTTTTTTGTCACCAATAATCATTTGTAGATGTAAATCTTAAGAAGATGCTTGAAAGTTTCTTCCGATATTAAATCTTCTTTATAGGACCATTTAGACAAAAAAGGTTCTTCCATGTCATCATGAAGCATCTTTATTTTAAAAGACGCTCCGACAGGTCTAGCCCTTTCCAGCTTTATGATACAATTTTGTCTCTTGTGTCTTTTGACAGCTCTTTGGTGTTGCTTAATGTTGCTCCTAAGACTAGATTGTGTGGTGTACAGATGACTTTGTGACAGCTCTGACCTGAAACAGGTGCAAATAATTTAGAATCATAAGCAGAGTGTAACTGGACTATAAAGTAAAATAAAGTAAAATGAGTATATAAGTAAATAAGTATAAAGTAAAATTTGCAAAATCACATGGTGATCAAACACTTCTTGACCTCACTGTTTGATTGACATTATTCATAGCAGGTGCTTCTGTTTTTATTATAACTCATCTTGCTTTTTGCATACCTATGATTTCCTTTTTAAAGATTGTGGTTATCATTAAATTGATTTGGGCAAATTTGTAAAAGAATGTGATCAGTTAGAATAAATTGCATGCTTTATCTATTTCAGTATAAACAATACACTGTGTGCAATTTCAAGGAAGCTTTTTACATTTGATTTATTTACATTTCGTTTCAGGCATCGTGCCACAAAGCATGACCATCGGCCGAGGTAAAATCAAGTTCCTCCGATACGTATTTGTCATTTTTAATTCAACTCTTATTGAAATAGCCTTCCCGCAAGGATTGTCACAAATCCACCATTTAAATGCTAATACAATGTTATGCGGCTTCTAGAAAGGTACGCACTTCTCGGAAGCAGAGCGAAATGGAGCTTTTGAGTAACATCTCCTGCCGTGTTCATGTAATCCAGTGATTCGAGACATCACCTCTGTCTTTCACACTATTTTTTTCTTCTGTGACAATGGGTTGGTACATCAACCCCCCCACCTGTTCTACTTAAGCCTCATCCTCCCTCATATCAAACCTAATCATTTTAGATTTTGTGATGTGTCCCATTTCCTTTGATGGTGGAGATTGCTCTAAAAGCAGTGAAAGTCAGCAGGCTTTTGCTTGTCATTGGGAAACCTGTGTGAGATCTGATTCGGTGAGGTATGACCTGACACGGCTTGGGTTTTCTGCGGTCGTCCCTGTGTCTCTTTAAAGAACAAGTATGCTTCGATATAAGTTGAACAATGTCATCATCATCAGCATCATCCATGATATTTTGATGGATGACTTGTATTTAACTTTCAAACTTTTTAAAGGATTTGGTCACTCAAAACTGGACATTCTGTCCTCATTTAACCGTCCTCGTGTTGTTCTGACCCACATGACTTCCGTGGAGCACCAAATGAACCTAATGCTGTAGATGGGAACTACGGTGGTGTACTTTTGTACTTCTGAGCATTTTTGTTTCAACTTTAGCATTACATGTAGTAGAAGATGAGACTATATGTGATAAAGAAAAGCAGGTGTAGATTTCTTCAAAGATATTGAAGTACGGAAACCACTATGTTGTTTCATATACCTCTTCTGAAATCCCCCTCAACAAATTTACTGTTGTCACTATTTAGACAAAGACCCTTCGCATAACCTCGCATTTCTTACAGCTAACCAAATTATCTTAGTGATTATGTTTCATATCATTTGAGACTATCTCTGTTGTAACAGTATAACCAAATCAGACCAACCTAATCGCATTAAAGTGAGACCAAATTGGAAGAAGAAATATGAACTTTAACATGATTTGACCCCATTAGAACAAAGTGGTTCATTTAAATTTCTATAAAACAAATGTTGATTCAAGGAATACCATGAGAAGGTGAGTATCTATCACTGTTTCAGGTAATGTATGATGTCAATCAGACTTAATATCAAGGGTGATTAGGTCCCAGGTAGCACAGGTACGTTTATAAGGTGTCTGCTGAAGATCTGGAGAACATCTGTGTAAAAGCATCTGCAAACATCTTAAAAAGAGCTTTTGCACATTCCATATCATAACCATCTTAAATCTTCCAGTTGTCTATATGACATCTGACAGCAGAGGTGTATTGACTATGAGCAAACAATGCCTGCCAGATGTCTTACAGACGTGTGCTATCAAGGTTTGCTCTAGAAAAAGAACAGTACATTCTGTGGCCTTAAATCTATAAGATTGAGATATTGTTACTGAAATTATCCTGTTGAAATTTTTTCTGATCCCAGTGTTTGGACGGATTCTTCGCTAGCCAGCATGAAGGTAACTTCTGGTTTGTGATTGTATCAGCCTATTTATATAAAAATATATGTAATGTGCATTTATATTCATTTACATTCATATTGTGTCATATTCATATGATTCATATTCAAAATTTAAATCTAAACTACGCAACAGTTCTTTGCGCACGTGTACCAGAATTGAATTTTGTTTAGGTTCTTGCCGTTTTATAAAGGAGGTAACACTTCACACTTCCGTCCGAAATGAGTACTTTAGCCTAGAGCCGCATGAATCTAGTCGATAAGAAGTGGACTTTGGTGTGGAACTGTGAAATCTATCAAAAGCAACAATAATGTTTAATGGTGCAAAGGAGGAAACGTTGTGCCAACTAAAAGACTCAAAGTAGAAGAGATTTATGGTAGCCACTATGCCGATCTCCCTAGAGACACATCTACACACAGCCAATTGAAGTGACATACGGCTAGGTATGGTGACCCATACTCAGAATTCATGCTCTGCCTTTTACCCATCCAGAGTGTACAAAGACACCAACTGTGAACACACACCAAGCAGTGAACACACAGTTCCCAGAAATCCCAAGAGAGTATGCCTCTGTATTTGGAGTTATTTCTCCTCGAATTGTGTCTTTTTGCTTCTTTTCTTCACCCTGCTGTCACTTTCTGTAGTAGAATTTGTTTTCCATCTAGGAGAAAAATAATAAGGCCATACATTCATTATTCCAAAAAGAAATAGTTAGAAAACCCTTATTTCAGTTATTTTCTATTGGCCTATATATTAGAAATATACATTGGAGGAAAGTTTGGGTTTTTGGAGGAAAGTTTTTTTTTTTTTTTTATTTTATTTAAGACACTGCTCAAGTTTTGCCCTGCTAAGCATTATTTAAACAAATTTGTTGAAGAAATAGTTGTAAATTGTTCAATTTGTACATCACACCCAGAAAGAGTGCCTCGTATTTTCTATCATTGTCAGTATACAAAGAGGTTGTGTTGAGATGTTTTAAGATTTATAAATGACAAAGTGCGGTCCAACTTCTTACAAAACAAACATGTAATAATTTTTTAACCAAGCTGGAAAATAAGCTTTCATAATAAATCTTACTGGTTAAGTTTTATATTCATCAGAAGTGTAACCTTTCAATAGTTCTTAAAGAATAAGATATTTATAGAAATACTGTGAAACAAAAAAGCTCTTAAAATTCTATGTTTGTTTAATTCATTGAAGATATCATGTCATGTCATTTCTTTTTTATTTATTTATGTATATTATTGTAATACTTTACTCTGCAGTTTATGTACTCATGTTCATAGTACATTTTTGTGTACACCCTTGGCATTTTTGTATATGTTGTTGAAGCACTAATAGAAAAATAAGGTTGTAGTATTTTAAAACTAACACTGTAAATCTGAATATAGTGTACCGGATAAGACAGGGATGTAAGTCTGGATGGTTAGAAGATGAGTCAGCTGTGATCATGATGATCCAGAACATCATGCGTCATAATGAGCCCATTCACAGCTTACTTTCATGTTTTTGGTGTAATAACAACACCAACAGACAAAGAAACATGTGAACAAAAGTTATGTATAATATACACATACAGTGCTGCTTAAAAGTGTGAACACCTTACAAAAAATAAATAATAAGATTTATTTATTTCACAAAATAAATGTTTGATTCTTAACACATTTTAACCAAGCTTTATTTAGATTTTATTTGCAGGCTACTTTATATGTATAGTTTAAATAATATTTATATCACAAAAATGTACAATGGTCTGTTCTTGTTTTTGATACAAATCATGAAGTCAGGAGTAAAATAATAATTAAATAATTGTACACACACAGTTCAGCACGAATGTTTTTACATAGCATATATTTCGCTTTTTAAAGTTTTTTTGTAGGAACGAAAATTAAAAATAAATTTAAAAAAACGTGTTTGAGCGGGTTTTCACCTGATGACGTCACGGTTCTGACGTCATGTTCGTGTGCCGCGGTAGCCCTAACAACAAGTAGTCCTCTCAGTCGCTCAGGTATTGTTGTAAGCTATTTACAGTTCATTATTAAATAATATTTACTAATCATTTTGCATTTAAACGTCTTTTGAAGAGTATTTAACGTTTTATGACTAAAACTTGTGTAAGATTTTCCTTTTATTCATTTAATTTTAAAGTGTTTTTATTCAAACATCCCCTGTTTTCATCATAAAGTTTGATTTTACTTTATTTGTTTATGTGCTATAGGATCAACACGGTGATATTAAGCAAAAATGACAGAAATGGACGAGAACTCTAATGAAAAGGTTCATATATTTATTTTATGTATTTATTTAATCACGTGACTTTCTTCCTTTGTGTTTGGATTTGAATGCACCATCTAACATCTGAATTTATAATTTATTTTTATTTATTTTAATGTTTGCTAGGTGTTCACCAGATCATCTTCCACTTCAGTGAAGTCACGCAATTCAGATTATTTTATTTCCAGTCCTGCACCACGATTTAGATTCCTCATATATTCATCCAGACATTTAAGACCAGATATAATGCAGGACCACAGCACAACCAGGTCTGCTTTTCTTATTAAATATATAACAATATATTTAATACAATCAATCAATCTCTTTCTTTCTTTCTTTCTTTCTTTCTTTCTTTCTTTCTCTCTCTTTCTCTGTCTCTCTCTCTCTCTCTCTCTCTTTCTCTCTCTTTCTCTCTCTCTCTCTCTCTCTCTCTCTCTCTCTCTCTCCTCTCTCTCTCTCTCTCTCTCTCTCTGCTCTCTCTCTCTCTCTCTCTCTCTCTCCGCTCTCTGTCTCTCTCTCTCTCTCTCTCCTCTCTCTCTCATCTCTCTCTCTGTCTCTCGTACTCTCTCTCTCTTCGTCTCTCTCTCTCTCTCTCTCTCTACTCTTCTCTCTCTCTCTCACTCTCTCTTCTCCTCTCTCTCTCTCTCTCTCTCTCTCTCTCTCTCTCTCTCTCTCTTCTCTCTCTCTCTCTCTCTCCTTCGTCTCTCTCTCTTTCTCTCTCTCTCTCTCTCTCTCTCTCTCTCTCTCTCTCTCTCTCTCTCTCTCTCTCTCTCTCTCTCTCTCTCTTCTTTCTTTGTTTTTTTTCTCTCTATATATTTCTTTCTTTGTCTGTTTTCTCCTTCTTTCCCTTTCTTTCTTTCTTTCTTTCTTTATTTATTTTCTGTCCTTCCTTCTACCCATTCCATTCCTTCTCTTCTCTTCTTTCCTTCTTTTCTTTCCCTTTCCTGCCTTTCATTTCTTTATTTTTTCTTCTTTCTTTATTTCTTTCTTTCGTTCTTTTTTTCTTTCTTTCTTTCTCTCTTTCTTTCTTTCTTTTCTTTCTTTCTTTCTTTCTATCTTTCCATTCCTTTCCTATTTATTTTCCTATTTTTTTCTGTGTTTTAAATTAAAATGATTCACTTTATGCATACATAGGAGGAAATCTATAATAACTGTTAGACTGATAGATAGAGCAGTGCATCTACATTAAGTGATTTCATCAAAAGAAAATGAATTGTGTGCAATTTGTTTCATTCCATCAAGGGCATCTGTCATCCATCCAATCGGTGGGGAACGTCATCAGGAAAGCTGTCGCGTAGAACCCCAGCTCTCGACAAACTGAGCGTCAGATCCTGTAACCACTATACAGTCTGAATCCAAATCTATAGAATTGGATGATAAGGAATCCACAAGTCCCCTCTTTCAACCTGAACAAAGCCTTGTCAGAAGAGCCATCAGATTTCTCATCATCCTGTTCACTATTCTGGGTTTGTTCTACGTCATCATGATGGGGAAGCCAAGCTGGGTACCCAGGGGGACTATTGGATTCAGAAAGTGCGCTTTGAAAGTTTACTCCACCCGTATGAATGACTGTCAATGCACAATAAACGACAGGTCAAGCTCTTTGTTTTTATTTGCTCAGCAAATACTTGTGCCATTTGCATGGTTGAAGGATTCACATAGTAAGTGGCAGATTGTAGATAGGCCGTAATAAAACACAATGCAGTATACAAGCATCAAAGTGTGTTAAAAGCTGATCTCCAAATATGAATAATACACTGTGCCGTATATGTGGTAATAAATGGATAGATTAGTGATGGTTCAGTAGCCTGATGGCCTGTTTCCTTAATCTTAAGGACTGAATGTGTCTCTGTATCGCATGTGTTAACATGTCAATAGCGCTTAAAAGAACGGATCCATAACATTACAGAAAAGTCTTGACACGTGTGAGTGGATCTGTCATAGGCCTTCACAATTGTCAATACACATTAACCTAGACGAGACTTACATATTTGAAACAAGCAATGCTTGTCATCTGTACGTAACTGAATTTAAATTATGTCATTTTATCTGAAAAAACTCCTTCTGTACTCCAAATCGGGTTGTTCTCTGGAGGCTCGGCTATGGAAGATTTCGGTTCATGTCTTCTATCACATATAAAATACATAAACATTCCCATACGATTGAAAATTCATAGATGAGAATGACGAAAGAGCAAATGTAAACTTTTGTGTCCGGGGTCTCAGATATTCCTCTTAAAACTGCACCAGAACCTCAAACATTTTAAACTGAAGTGACTCAAATTTGCCCATTCAATCTACATTAAAGGGATAGTCCACCCAAAAATGAAAATCCGGTGAATCACACAAATATCTACGGTTTAAGATTTCTATAGCACCATGAATTCAACATACCATAATAGAAAACTTCAGCAAACAGACTACCATTTATTTTAATGTTCTCCGGTAGACAGTAGTGCACCTGTTTCTAACATTCTTCTAAATATCTTCCTTTTTTATTGGGCATTTGATTCTCTCTTTGGTTTCTTTATAACCATTTGTCAATGCATGATGCTTAAATAAGTTTGTTCCCAATGCTTGATGTAATGTATCTGAAACTGAAGCTTATTACGATATGATAATCGATAAACACACAGACAAATCACAAGAAGACGTCACTTTCAAAGAGGTAGACCATATCCTCCTTTGACGTCAACAGGGGGGCAGACGTCCTCAGTTTCAATAAAAGGCGTCCGACTCTGGAAGCGCATCAGAGGACAAGGAGCCACAAGAAGAAGGGATATATTTATTAATAAAAGAAGAAACTGATACTCAGGGTAAGTTTTCTTTTCAATGTCAATGTTTGTGATGTTTCCCCAAGATGTTTATTATGTGTTTTGTGCGTTGACAGATGCAAAAGTGTGTCGGTGGAGTGTGTGTGTCTCTTATTTTTTGCGCACTTCTCACAGAGACGATTGGAATGGTCATTGCGGTAAGAGTTGATTTATTATTTATAAGTTGTTATTATTATGATTTTTGTTGTTGAATGCAAACCAACTTAGGGTTAAATAGTGTGCTTTTGTAAGGAAAATTGTTTAAAATAACATATGTGGCATGCATAAATAAAAATGTTTATTATTATTATTATTATTAAATAAGTGTAATACAAACGAATGCATTTGCATGTTAAGTTGTTTGATGTCATGTCTTTCATGCAGGCTAAAGAGAAGAGAGGATGGACACTCAACAGTGCTGGATATCTCCTTGGTCCTCGTGAGTCTTCCAAAATCTTTGAAACTTATTCATGCAGAAGTTTGATATGCTTTATTATTTGTCTTAGAATAAAAAAATGGACATATTAAAAATGACACAATGCAATGGTCTGGAGATGCTCATATCTAACAAAGGTTTATTTGTTAAAGAAGTTTCGTAGATAGAAATTTAGTATCATTTTTCTAAAACATGAACCAAAAAATAATCGAAGGTCAAGTAAGTAACCCTAAACTCTATCTGTCATATGCAAATACTTCATTGTTCCATTTTGTGTTATTATATTAAAAATAGATCTTTAAAATACCCAGATTTCTGTTTAGTTAACATGTGTGCAGGAAAGTCTGATGAAATGTCTGATGAGATGATGGGGGTGCTCTGCATGTTGAGCTCATAAAGGTACACCTGTGTTTCAGGTCGTATTGATCACCTTATACAGATTAAGGATACTCCCAGTGCAAGGGGGAGAGAAGATCTGCTTGGTCAATGTAAGATAGCTCCTGCAGGCTATTGAAGTCACATGAGGAATTGTTCAGTCTTTGGTGTCGCTCTGCGTATTCCTTTCATTTGCTTCCCTGGTGCAAAATGCAGAAGGGATGTAAAAATCTTAAAATAAATTTCAATAATTCAATTCCATCAGTATAATTTAAGGCATTCTTTACTTAAAAGATATTGACATATTAATGATGTCATATCATACATGAATAATAGCTCAATGTCTTTAATTTTGCTTGATATTCTTTCAGTGGGATTTGTGTGTGTGCATGAACTATACAACTTAATAAATACCAAACGCATTTAATTTTTAAGCATGCGTATCAACTATATAAAACTTACATTATAAAAAGTCTTTCTGTCTGGCCCTTCATGTCCATACGTGGCAAAGATTGTGTATGTCTAAGCATGGCTGCTTATGTTCTTGTGGGTGTGAATGTAAGTTTGCATTGCATCAAAAAACAATTCCATGACTCAAAGCCTGCAGGTTGCTCTTCTAAATCAGTGCAAAAAAACAAAAACAAAAACAAGATATTCTTTAGATTATGACTCTGTTCCCATTAGGAACATATGTGTGCCACAGGCAGGTCTATAAATACAACCCGGGACGTTAGGGTCTGTTGCCGAGGGTGCTAGATTTGCAGTTTAAATGATAAGTGTTATTATGTGTGATTGTGATCAGATGCCATAGATAATCACAGGAGCCTTAGCGACAAGCACGGACTGGCAGGCAAGAGAGAAATGCCAATGGAAGAGGATTTCAAGACAGGTAGGAGACATCAGGTGTAACACTTCTAATGATGAAAAGATCTGTGTTGATTGCCACTTTCACCGATAATACAATTTGATTCAAGGAGCTTTGAGAATATCAGATGAGGATGTTGTCCATACCATCATAGACTTTCTTTCTTATCTTAAATTAAAAGGTAAGTGCAGTATGATTTGCCTGGTTTTCATCATGAAATATCAATGATAAAATAAACAATTTACCTTATATCTTGTAGAAATTGGGGCTCTGGACAGTCTGCCTTCCTCTTTCACATCAGAGGAGATCAGTCAACCCTAACCTTGATCAAATTCTGCATTTCTATACCCCGGGCACGGCTGATTCCTGTTGGATTCTCTCCCAAAGGCTGTCTTATGTTCTTTGTCTTCTTTAATGCACTGCCGATATAACCACGTTCCTTAAATATATCAATATCTCGATGGCTGATGTGGAGATGGATTCAGAAATAAAGTAAATAAATGGCATTCAATTCACTCTGTCTGTCCAGCGTTTTATATTCATGAAAATGCAATGACCATGACGGGCTACTACGTATGCGCAGAAAAATTTATTTTTCACAGACAGTTCATAATTCAAATTTCTATATTAGATTATAGGTGTACAAAACTGACCATTATATTATACCTTACTATGGATATGCATACAGGGATATTTAAAACAAGTGAAAACAGGCAATTGATGAAGAATTAATTCCACCGTTTGTGGACACCTGGGTTTAGCACATGAACAATACGGGAAACACAAGTAACATTACTGTGGAGATCACCAGGGTAAAGTGTCCCCAGAATAATCCACGAATCCAGCGTGATTTTTCTCTGTTAATTTCGAAATGGTCGGCAATAGAGACGATATGCTCTGCTCTACACTTAATGGAGCCTGTGTGAAGTAAATAAAAGTGTTATTTACCATTTTATTGAGGAAAACTTCTCATATATGTGCACTTAAAGTAAAAAAAACATTTGTGGTTACCATTGGACCGCCCATGTCAGTGCGCACCCAGCCGGGATGCAGGGCAACACACAAGATTCCTTCAGCTTCCAAATCGACGGCCAAACATCGGGTCACCATGTTAAGGGCACTCTAATAAAAATATAAATAATGATCATGCATTACAAAACTATGCATGCAATTCGCAAAAACGACCGGGAGGAGTGATCATAATCATTTAAATGTAAACTTCACCTTAGATGCCCTATAGGCGTAACTCTTAAAGGATCCCATCTCCCCTTGGTTAAGCTGGAGAGACCCCAGTTGAGATGACACGTTGATCACGGCGGATCTGTGAATTCCCATTCCACTACCCTGAGCTGCAGCCTTCCTTAACAATGGCAGGAAAGCCTACAAACAATACAGAAAACTGATATAAAATGTTACATGTCAAAAACATTTAGAAATTTTGATAGCCAAATGTGTACCTTAGTCACAAAAAGAGGAGCCACGGTGTTACTCTCATAGGTTTTCATCATGACATCTCGGGTGACAGTGTCCAGATCAGAGGAGATGTTTACTGCTGCATTATTTATTAAGCAGTTTAATCCATCAGCACCTACAATAGACTCCACTCGCTGAACTGCATCATTCACGCTCTCTTCACTGGTTACATCTGAACAGAGAAAACATTTTTAGTAAAGTTTAAGTAATGGTTAATTTCCTCTGAGTATTAGTGGCTTTTCGATTTAGTGCCCGATCCTGAAAAGATTAAAACTGTGTCATTTATTTTTAATAGCTCAATTCTTCTGCAGAACACAAAATATCTTCTAGAAGATAACCAAATACCAGTGGCATCCATTTACTTATGGAAACTTTAGCTATGGGTGCCAGTTATTAACATTCTTCTAAATATCTTTTTGTGTTCTGTAGAAGAAATGAAAAGATGAGAGTAGTTTTTATTTTGGGGTGAACTTTCACTTTAAAGTATCTGATTATTAATTAAAATCACATTTGCCCTATACAGGTATGTGCAACCGAAATTTGTTTTAATAAATATGGAAATCAGTGTACTGTATGTTATATGAACTCAATACACAAACTGAATCAAGCCTATATTCGTTTCAATTTTAATGATTATGGATTAAATGGGTTTAAGTGTCATACTTTAAATTTCCTTTCCTTTTTGATTTGATTTCTTTTTGTGTTTTCCTGAGAAAAAAAAAATCATAATATCCTATAGATTTTGTCCCTTGTCGATAAGACATGTTTATATATTTAAAGCACAAAAAAATGAAATATTCTCCCTTATTCTGTTACATATGTTTTTATATGTAAAATTCAAAATGAACATGTTCAAACTTGTGCATAAATATTGTGCACCACTTAATGACATTGTAACAATTTTATTCCCATTTTTAATTTCAAATTGTAAAAAAATGTGGTACATTAAATAAAAGCTAAATATATATATATATATATATATATATATATATATATATATATATATATATATATATATATATATATATATATATATATACATATACACACACACATATATATATATATATATATACACACACATATATATATATATATATATATATATATATATATATATATATATATATATATATATATATATATATATATATATATATATATATACACACACACACATATACATATATATATATATAAATAAATATATAAATATAAACATATAAATAAATATATACATATAAAACTTATTTATAAAATGTTCCAACAAACTATAAATAACACAACTTATAAAAACGAGTTTAGTGCAACTCAACAACAAGAACTCCAACTTTGTGTCCTCTGTCTCCACCTGCTGTAAACATGTGTGCACACATCAACAACAAATAAATAGAATTCTAATTCTTTAAAACAAATTGTGTAAACAAAAACACAACAACAACAACAACAACAACAACAACAAATAAACAAACAAACTTACCAAGAGTTAATACATTAAGCCCTGGGTGCAATGCGGTCAGTGCTTGCAGTTCCTAACAAAAAAGTTGACACAAACTCTTAACAGCATGTTGTGTTACAAAGTTCAAATTCGATCTCAGATCAGGTGACGTTACCTCTGCAGTGGACGGGTTCCGGGCGGTTGCGATGATCTTTTTGGGACTTTCGGTGGACCCGATCAGCTGTTTGACCATCTGCAGCCCGAGCCCCCTGCTCGCGCCCGTGATGAGCACAGCATGACACTTTGAGAAGTTCGGGCTCATCTTAAAGACGCTGATACCCCTACACGCGCACTGTTTTTAAAGCGCGTCCCGTCTCAGCTGGAGGGGGCGTGGCTTCCGTTTCATAAGCATGACGTAACGCAGACAATCCGATTTTGTAATTGTTTTTATTGTATTTGTGGACAAACTTTAAAGTTTGTGTCCCGATGTTGTGTTTTATTCCATTAGAGGTGTAAATAAAAACATTTGAGTGTTATCTTGACCAGCGCGAGAACGTTTAATTTTATTAATTAATTTTAATATTATTTTAATATTATTTTATATAACATAATGACAACATCAAACGGTTAACAAATAAAAATAAAAATGTGTGATTTTAAAATTAATTATTTGTAAATTAATTATCGAGCGGGTCAGGTGTTCGTGTGCGCGTGCGGCCAACCGTCACTTTTGCGCGCTTTTTGACGTTTATCCGCAATTTAAAAACAACACAACAAAAACGTAAACAAACCCCTCAAATACTTCATTCTGTTTGATGAAACCTTCAAAAAACGTTATTTGTTGTCTGGTAAGTATTGTGTAATATTTATTTGTGTAAAACTGAGATAAACAAGCTGCTAGTCAAACTAGTCACTGTACATAACGTTCTCTGACAACCATTCTTCTAAATATCTTACTGTGTTGCTTTATATCAGTGAAAAACACTTGATGTGCACATCATATGTTTAACATTGACGCCTGTGACTGCAGCGCCCACTGACGTCATCGTTCTAGCGCACTCTGACGTCATCACCTCAAACAATGAGCCGGGCTGAGGGGCAAGACAACAGCTGCAAGGGTGACGTATCCCCAAACTCTCCCATTCCCTCACATCACACCTATGGAAGTCCTGGAAGTTCCTTGGGTCATAGGATGCACGCCGAATATTCCAGGATGGAGCAATCACTGAGGGCAGAGGACTTTGCCCCATACAGGGTCATTCACCCACTGACCTGTGATCAGTTTCCCCCAGTTGCCCAAATGAGCCCTGCACCCTATCCCGAATACTTGTTGGCACAAACTAGCCATTACCATCATTTAATGGGCCAGTCATACGGCTCCATTGGTGGACCATGGTCGGCCCAGGATGCATATCATTATGGGATGCCATCAGTGAGTGATGCTTTGATACAGTGCATTTGTGTATTTGACATTTTTCATAAGAATGATTCGAACCATCACCCATTTAGGTGTGCTGTATTCTATGAATTCTAGGAATGCTACATAACTTTTACAATCAATATAATGTAGGGTATAAACAAACTTTTATCTTCTCTATGGTCATTAGGCATGTTTTAATATCTTTGATATATACATTTCCATTTAGGCATTTGATATTTTTCATAAGAATGTGGGGATTCGAACCATCATCCGTTGGGATGTGCTGTAATCTACGAATTATAGGAATACCACATATACCATTTATACATATAATTTACAATCAATATAATGTGGGCGATTAACAAACTTTTATCTTCTCTATGGTCCTTAGGCATGTTTTGATATCTATGATGTATACATTTACATTTATGCATTTAGCATACCCTTTTATCCAAAGCAACTTACAAAGAATCAAATACCATTAATATACCAGTAACCAAAAACTTTTTTGTATGCTTAAGTTATTTCAGGTCATCATAAAATGAAAGCTGACCTTGTCCTAAAGCATTTTAACATGCTCTTATTGAATGTCTCTTCTGCATAGATTTAATGTAATTAAATTTTACATTTGCAATTGGTTTTGCTCTAGTGTTAAAATGTCAGGTGAAAACTGCTTTGCTGAACCCCCTGTTTGTCTCACAGGGAGAGATCTGCCATGCTTTGGCCAGTATCAGCTCCGAGGGGGCTGAAGGATACAGTCTGGAGGCTTATTCGACACACCAAGCATTCAGACATCAGAATGTAATGTCTAGATCATTTTTGTGTGACTGTTAGTGTGATGCTCTGTTCATGTGGACGTGATCAATGCTGTGCGTATCGGAGAGGTCAACCGCATGGTGTACTTGTGACGTCTCATTGCATGACCAGCAGTAAACATCTGGCATCTGAAATAGGCAGAATTTGGATATATTTTTACGCAGGGTGCCAACTTGACCGCTCAGTTGAGCGTCAAAGATTAATATGTTTATACTATATACAATTGTTTTTAACTAAAATCTTTAATTGATGATTGAAACCCTTCTTCATTGATTTGTAATTGCTTTTGTAGATTTTGTGCGATGTGAACCGAGGTGGTCAGGTCGTGATGCTGAATCACTGCAGCCCTAGTCAGATGAATCACACCGTGATGGCCAATCACAGAACAGAATCTCTGCCTCACCCATCCGTCCAGAGTCCTTCCTCTGAGCTCTGCTCACCCCAAGAAAAAGGTGAAATTTCATGCATTTTATTTAACTGGTTATAAAAAGGCAGACAATAAGTTCTTTTATTAGAATACTGAGTTCTTATTATATGTTTTTTCTTACTTAAGTTCTAAAAGTACACGGACATACTGATAACATTAGTCAAGGTGTCACAATAGTCCTGTTTTTGTTTTCCAAGCCCATTTTCCACTTTATTTCCATGTTGTAAACCGGATTAGCCATTTCAGCTGCTGGGCTTATAAACATTCTCTAAAAGGGTTTACTTTCTTACTGCATTTACTTTTGGGGTTTATTTTAAGTCTAAGGATTTCATAGTGTTTCATAGTGTCATAAAGAACACCCTCAATTCATGCGCATCCCATTTTAGTTTTTGTAAAAGTATCTAACTTTCCTTGGAGGTCATGCTTATTCCGTCTGTTTTATATGGCTTTATATTACCATGCCAATAGTTTGTTTACACTGTCTGTTTTTGATCCCATTTTTGTCTTTGGGAATTAAAACAACCACTTTTGTTGCATGTTTTTTTTAACATTTAATCAAACTGAGAGTTATTTTTGGATGCTTCAAATAGTTTATAGTATAGTTTAGATATTTGTGGATTAAGTGTCAACGGTTTGGTCATTTTTGTCATCTTTCTGGTTATTATCAGGATATAAAGTGAAGACTGTATCCCCTGGACCCCCTCAGGCTTACCTGCCATCTACTGGCATCACATTTAACCTCATGCCAGGACCCTATGCTTCACAGGTAATGTTTTATGATTATGAAAATCCCCTCTTAATCCTGGAGTGCTTTCTTAAATAGTGTTATATACATATATAAATTTGTGTAAACAAGTGAATCTCAAATCTACATTTGGGTAAAAATTCAGTCCTCAATTTAAAATAAAGAAAAATCATAAATTCATTGTTGTAACCCAACCGATTTGACTGACTGTTGTGCAATGTAAATATATGTATTTATTTTTTTACTGTACTGTAATGTAAAAAATAAAGAAATATCTTTGCTTTATGATCCCAAAACTGGCTGTCATAGTTCTATGCACATTTTTGAAGATGTATTCCCTAACCGGAACTTATAGTTATTTTTATTTCAGCTCCATCAAACTCTTTGCCCTACATATACTGAGGCTCTAGAACACCAGATGGATCAAATCAAAGAAAAGTAAGTGTGTCTTATTATTTACCCATCTCTACAATTTTTAACCGATACAGTTTTCCTCACTTTTTTGTCAAACTGTAACTTTATTTGATAGTGTGAACCCGGAGAAACTCAAGAGACCCTGCAACTGCACAAAATCTCAGTGCTTAAAACTGTACGTATCTGTTTTTTTGTTTTGGGGTACATAAGTTTGGTTGTAGTAAATGCAATCTCTCCTGAGTCATAGTTTTGTAATTCAAGATGGTCTTTATTTGCCATGAAATTTAATTGCCACTTGCATGGGTCATGCAATGAAGCCTTCTTCTGTGCAATAAAACCAACTGTCTTAGATCCACTCTTACCAAACACTTTTTCGTACAGTTACTGTGAATGTTTTGCCAACGGTGAGGTTTGCAAAAACTGCAAATGTGTAAACTGCTTCAATAACACTGAACATGAGACAGAGAGAAATCAGGCCATAAAGGTAATACACAACACATAAACCTCTTACAAGCCTCTTATCAATTAAAAAAATAATGTGCTCTTGGTTTCTCAGGTCTGTTTGGATAGGAATCCAGGGGCCTTCCAACCCAAGATCGGAAGCAGGAAACAGGGCAACGTAAAAGGTCGTCACACCAAAGGTTGCAACTGCAGACGGTCAGGCTGTCTGAAGAACTACTGCGAGTGTTATGAGGTAACTTATAGGGATATGTTTCCCCAAAAATGAAGATTCTGTCATGAAACTCTTACTATCTAGTTGATTCAAACATGTTAAATCTTGTTGAACAAAGAGAAAGATATTTATACCAATGCTGAGGCAAACAGTTCTCTGGGCCTGTTGACAACTATAGTAAGAATAATTACCTTAATAACTTTTAGTTTAAAGTAAATTTATTCTTCAAAGTACCTAGTTTGTGTTTTGTGTAATTTTTCCTACTATGGTAGTCAATGGGGTCCAAGAACTAAAATTGGGTTTTAAAGCATTTTTCCAAATATCTTCCCATGTGTTCCTCAGAACAAAAAACTGGAACAACTCAAAGGGTAGTACATTATGACAGAATTGAACTATCCTTTGCATACATAATGAAAAGTTGTTATGGAACAGTTAATATATGTACATCCTTATGTCTTATAGGCCAACATTATGTGCACATCCACCTGTAAATGTGTGGGCTGTCGAAACTATGAAGAAAGTCCAACGAAGAAGAGCTCAGCGCAGAATGTCCCTGTTTCTTTCTACTACCAGACCAGGTACACATGGCGCTTTTATTATACAGTGACAATGGCTTGTGATGGACTGTCTCTTCTTTTGAAAATAAAAAAGATTCTGTAAGAAGTGACTCACCATATTCTGCTCAAACTCTTTTGGATCAGATCTAGCGGAGGTTATGTTAAAATTGATCTGTAACCCTTAACACACCATCACATTTTCCAGATATGGAAGTCCTCCAATTCACATGCCCTCTTTTGATACAAAAGCAACATGCATCCTTTAATGACATAATAATAAACCGTAAACAACAATAATTCGAACCTTATCCAATTCCTGCATGCGTTTCCCTGTCGCCTCCACTGCAGTTACCGTGTGACCCAGCAAGCAAACACGTGTTTAAGGTCAGTCAGGTCAATTACTGGAACCCTTAGCCATGAGGCGACTAACTACTGAATTGATAATATTTTAACCATTAAAATAAGAACTGGAGTTATTGGAAAATCATGGGAATCTAAAGGTCTCCTATGGCACTTTTAACACAGATTAGTTATAGATTTCCTATTACGGTTACATCTATAGAATCACTTGATACTGGTCCCGAAGTTGTCCAACCGGATTGAGGTTACAGGGCTGTGTTTTTTTCGTGCTTTGTTTGTTATTTTTCGAATGGTGGTAAATGAGAGCAATAGGTTTTTGTTATTCTTTCTGGTCACTCAGGGTGTCTCTGTTGATAGGTCTCCTCTTGCGGGCATCACGCCTGATGTAGTGGAAGCCACATGCAGCTGCCTCCTTGCTCGGGCTGAAGAAGCGGTGAAGGAAGGGTACATTTTGCCACACGCTGAGAAAATGATTTTGGAGGAGTTCGGCCAGTGTATGACGCAAATTGTTCAATCAATATTCAAATCCAGTTAAATTGGAAGGCATTGCTCGATAAGTATATCAACAATAGACTTTTATATATAAAAATGTGTATTTATATCCTCTACTGAAAGTCAAGAATTGCATATTTTATTTATTTATTTATTTAAATAATTTATATACATTTTTATACCCTCACTGTTTTAGCTGTGACTGGTTTTGTTTTAAGTTTATCAGCTCGAGATATAAAAATGAGCAAGATCGCTTTCTTATCTTACTTAAGGTTTTGACCAGTGCCAATGTTCATATGTTTATACTTGTTGTTGTTTGTTATGGAATGTTTTTTTCTTTTCAAAAATATGGCTGGTTATTCAAGTCTTTTTGGTTGTCATTTTCTATTTTTACTCCGAACATGTGTGGTTTTTCAGCAACAATGGTGCTGTCCATGTTGTGTGTTTGTGAATATGTGACATTTGTTGTGTTTCCATACACGTTATATCATACAAAGAAATGGCCTCTTAAATTTACAAACCAACTAACGTATCCTTCCATTCACCTGAGTCACGTCATTCCCGTTTCAAGGTTGAGCTCGAAAAACAATGTTTCTTCCATATGTGGAATTTTAAACACAGTTGTAGGAAACACCTCACAGTATTGATCTTCACTATGGCAATTGTGCTCTTGACGTCAAGCTTTTCGTGCGGGTTAATGTAGGGAGCGTTCTCATGATAGGACAGGGTATAAGAGAGTGATGTCTCTCGCAGGGGGTTGTATCGAACCTTGGGTCCTGTTGTTAAATAAGAACATAAATAGGGGGAAGAGAACTGGATCCTTCAGTTCGTTTCTTTGGATCAAAAACCATTCTTTATCCTACGAAAATGGTAAATATGCATACTTTGGATACTTAAATACTTCTGCATTGCGTCATCATTTGTAAAATTAATGCCTCTCTTTGCAGATATCAAGGATATGGAGCATATGGTCTTGCTCGGTAGTGATTCTTTTACTGGTGATAGATTGTCATTGCATTCAAAAGGTATGTTTTTTTTTTAATAAATTGTGTATTGTTTTACATGCCCTTACATAAATCTTTTGCATTTGTTTAAAAAGCAGAACATGCTATCTAAGAACTGGGGACCACAGTCAATGCTTTACCTAAAGGGAAAACGTGAGTGTTGTCATACTACCTTCATCAACTCAAACTTAAATCAATAGCTGATCTTAAGTGTGTTTGTTCCACTCGCTGATGAAACCAATTGAGTTTAGTTTGAAAATAAACAGGACTAGATTAAACAGCATTAATAAGCATTTGCTTTGATGTTATCTGAAATGTATTGGGATTGAAACACCATTTTTATTCCTTCAGATGGCAGGCGGTTTGTCCCTGACATTGAAGACGTTATTGCAAATTCAGGGTTGAAAAGCTGGTACGCAGTTCTCAGAGGTGTGAATCAATCACTGTATTAATGTTTGAAAGACGGAATAATTCTTGAAGGATCATTTATTATTTCTCTTGTCAGTTTTAAACCTGAAGACTTTCGTTTTTCCACAAGACACAAAAGAAGATATTTTTTTCACAAAGTTTGTAACCTAACTGCTACCAATTTGCTAACATTATTCAAAATGTCTTGTTTAGTGTTATAATGTCATATAGGTTTGAAATGATGAGAGACAGACTAAATAATGATATAACTTTATTTTTGGGTTAACTTAGTATCACTTTCAGCACTGGCTTCCAAAATCTTGACCTATTTTCCTCTCTCCAAGGGTTTCAGAAACTGAAGTCATTGAATGCAGGAAAACCATCAGACATCTTCGCCACACAGAACTTTGTATTTCGTTAGCGAAATGTGAGGTTTGATTTGTTTATTTTGCCAGACTTTGTAATGTTTAACTTTACAACAAATATATATGTCGAACATTTGAATTTTTGTCCATTGTGTGTTTTAGACCTGATGTCTATTTAGACTTCAAGTTTGCAAATGTAATTCACAATTGTTCTCGCAATACCATCTGTCACGTTTTATAAATAAAAACTATAAATTATCCTATGGTTTCTTCATATATACGAGCTAAACAGACAGACTGAAACAGTCACATTGAAACAGAATCACGTGCCACTCTTGTGTCATGCATGTCTGCAGCCACATTCTTTCCACTTGCCTTTATGTTTCACTTTTTTTCTAATCAACAGAGATCATTGTGCATGCACATTGGTGCAGGGCAGCTGGGGTAATTTATACAACCTTAAATATCTCTTACTTGCAGCCAAAGTCCAACAGCTGCAACAGAAGAGATCAGATCATAAGCGCCGGACGATTTGTGTGCTCGGAGAGAAATGGCTTCCGGCTGCCTCCTAGTATTCACATGCTACAGGACATCCTCTAACTGTGAACTTTATTTTAACAATGACTTCTAAAATCTTGTTAAACTGAGCGTCACGTCTAAAATGCTTTGCCAGCCCAGTGAATGCTTTTCTGTGTTTTAATCCTTTAATCTGCAACTGCAATAAGGGCCTTTAAGAATCTAACCTGTGAAATAAAACTAACTTGCACTTTTTTATTCTGTCCTTGAATCTAAAACATCAACTGTCAATCAATGTATTGTGAATTTGATTTGTAGCTTCGGCCCTCTTTTAAACAAAGACAATAAAGTTCAAGAGTCAAACGGCTCCAAAATTAAACCTAGTCTGATGATCACAAGACAGAAAATGAGCACATCCCATGATTCCTGCTTCCATGCTGTGCCTAAAGGGTTAAAGCTTTTCAGGATGACAATGTTCTTTAGAG
The DNA here is from genome assembly GCA_033220385.1 of Triplophysa yarkandensis. Lineage (NCBI taxonomy): Eukaryota > Metazoa > Chordata > Actinopteri > Cypriniformes > Nemacheilidae > Triplophysa > Triplophysa yarkandensis. Next base: position 6,661,802 of record CM065677.1, on the reverse strand, counting down.
TGCATTCAACAGTTCCATCTTCTGGTGTAGTGTTAGAGAAAGTGAATGTGCTGAAAATGGAGAGTACATACCAAACATTCAGCATCCAGCCTTGGGTGCATAAAAAGAGCATTTATTTACATACAGAATTGTCATATATAGTACCAAATAACTTGTATATTTATAAAACATCTGTACATATTCTTAACCATGTGGAGCACTTCTGCCACATTGCATTTCTACCATATTTTATTATTTTGGTACCTCTTTGTTTTGGGGGCAGTTGAGGCCTGGTGATCCGAAGATTGCTGGTTCAAGACTATGTACCAGCAGGAATACCACGACTGAGGTGAGTCCCTTGATCAAGGCACAGCCACCCCCCCCCCTCACCCCAACTGCTTCCCGTGTAGTAACTTGTCTGCCCACTGCTCCGGGTGTGTGTTCACTTACTGTGTGTGTACACTGGGATGCGTTGAATGCAGAGCACAAATTTCAAGTATGGGACACAATACTTGGCCACATGTCAAGTCACTACAGTGTGTGCCTTGACCTCCTATGTTTCCTGTCAATAGTCTTGTACCTTTACAGTGTACGTGTACTGTAAACTCCTATCACCAAGAAAGTGTGTGTGTGTGTGTGTGTGTTTGTGTTTGTGCTTACTGTGTGTGTTTGTGTTTACTGTGTGTGTGTGTGTGTGTGTGTGTTTGTGTTTACTGTGTGTGTGTGTGTGTGTGTGTGTGTGTGTGTGTGTGTGTGTGTGTGTATTTGTGTGTGTGTATTTGTGTGTGATTGTTTGTGTTTACTGTGTGTGTGGAAATAAATATTTGTTTTATTTATGCACACATTTACATTTGTATTTATTTATTTACGCTAACAACAGTAATGATTTATTTAAAGAACATACAGCAGTTTTAAAACATATAAAACATATTCACTGCAATAATAAAATTAAAAGTGTTAATAAATATGAGTGTTGGTGCTTGTCACGTGATTCGCGTATGATCTGTGTATGGCCCTTTAAGGAACACTTTGATGACGTAACAGAGAAGTCGTTATAAAGCCCGCGCGCGCATCGAGAGAAGATTCATTCGGTGATTGCTCGTCGTCGGACAAACAACTTTTAATCATGAACTCCCAGAAGAAAAATTGCGTTTCCCGCGCGGGAAAAGTGTTGAAGGATTTCTTCTTAAATCCTGTTGTGATCGACTGCAAAGATCCCAACTGTAAGTGCAAAAGATTGGAGCAACCTAAAGCTAGAAAAGCCCAGAAGATCTCTAAGAAACCAGAGATGTTCTTCACAGGTAACAACAAACTTCTCTCTTTATATTCAACACATGATCCATTATTATATTTATACAACTAATTATATTCATGCTTTTATTCTTTTCATATAGCAAAGTCAACTGTTGAGACACGGGTAAATATCTTTTCTTTACTTTGATATCAAATGAAAATATCAAATATATTTCACATCTAATAACAACAAATATTATATAATACATGTTTCATTGGCCTTGATATTGCTTATATTACATGTTAAATACTAATAGAAAGTCAGTTATATCAGTGTATAACACAGGTTTATATATATGTGTGTATATATGTGTATGTGTGTATATATGTGTTTGTGTGTGTATATATATATATATGTGTTTGTGTGTGTATATATATATATATATGTGTTTGTGTATGTGTGTGTATATGTGTGTATGAGTGTTTATTTTGTATATTTTGTCTTTAGATTCCTCTTACCAAAAGGGAAAAGTGTAAAAAATGGGCCAAGGCCATAAAAGATTTCTTTTGTGAGCCGCTGGTGGTAGATTGTCTTGACCCGAACTGTTCCTGTCATAAAACTGATCAGAAAGAGGAACCTGAGGCGTTCATCTCAGGTGAAACTAATAATATCAATAATATATATCAATATCAATGAAATGTGAATAATATCAATTCTGTTCAAGAACAATATGTGCATTTATTAACTTGATATTATTGTTTTCTTATAGCAAAGTCAAGCGTTGTGACACTCATGGAGAGTGACACACCAAACTATGAGCAGGTAAATGTTCTTTATCAAATTAAAATATAGAATTAACTTCCATATTCCATACACCTACCACCAACAACAACAGATTAAATCTTGACCTGTTGAGTCAAGGATTAATAAAGCCTTTTAAATAACAATGTTGGGTAATATAACAATAGCAGAAATACTTGTATAAAACATTATTTATAAGTATAACTGTATATAAATGACGCTTTTTCTGATTGGTTTTCTTTAGATTCCTCTTCCCAAAAGGGAAATGTGTGAAAACTGGGCCAAAGCCATAAAGATGGATGCACAGGAAGAACCAGAGGCGTTCATCTCAGGTAAAACACTTCTCCATATGTGAATAATATCAATTCTGTCCATCAAGAACAATGTGCATTTATTAACTTGATATTATTCTTTTCTTATAGCAAAGTCAAGCCTCATGGAGATAAACACACAAGACAATGAGCAGGTAAATGTCCTTTTTATTATCAAATTACACAAAACAGCACTGACCAACAACAAATAATATATATTAATGTGTGGATGTAAGTTAATTAAATTGACTGATATTACTATTAAGCATTAATACTAATATAAGAGGTGTTTTTGTCAGTGTATGACATGGGTATATATTGTTTATTTTGTATATTCTGTCTTATTCTTTTTGATTAGATTCCTACAATAGGAAAGGTCAAAAGAATGCTCATGGACAAGGCAACAGCTTTACATGCCTATCTTTTCGACCCTGTGTATTTTCCATCCTGGCCATAAGTCTAAGGAATCTGGAAATCCATACCTCGATGTGATGGAGAGCGACACACACGCACTACACACTTTTTGCACTTCTTACACACTTTATATATGTAGCATTGTAGCATGTTAGTATTATTAGTAGTATTAGTAGGTTATAGTATTACTCTCAATAAAGTAATTTAATAGTTAAATTATTTTAAAAAAAAATTAGTATTAAGAACTTGTCTTGTGTCACTTTATCAATGCTTTTGTGTAAATAAATTTATTTATGAACTTACACTATATTGTGTTCCTTGTCTACTACACATCATATACACAGTGAGATTGTCCCATATATTGTACCTAAACGGTCTTTACAGGAGGCTGGCATAATTCATTTCTCAATTTTTTTGAAACCGCATATGCCTAAAATATTAAAAAACCCTTCAGTTCTATGAAGATTTTATTCCCTTCAAGAATAGAGTAGTAATTGGTGACTTGGTTGAAAGTAATGAGTAATGTTTGTGTGTTTATAAAATAATGAGAGAACAGATTATATTTGCTTATTATATCATAATGGCTGGATATTTTTATTTGGAAAGAAATATTTAGTTGTTAAAAGCTGATGAAAGAGGTCTGGTATTGTGAAACTTTCAAAGTATAAAACATTGGTTAAGTTAAATTTAAAAAATGAACTTAAATAAAATGTAAAGTGTACATTGGTCTTTCCGCTCAAGCAATTTAAACTATGATGTTTAGTTGAGAAAGATTTGTGTAAAATCTGCCAAACACCCATTCTTAAACCATAAACATCTACAGATATCTTCTAAAGGTCTATATGACTTCTTACAAAAGACGTCTTCGAGATGTCTTGTTGACGAAAAGGAAGACATCACATAGATTTCTGACAGTTTGCCTGATTTTGAGTTACTTTAGTCTTTGTAACACACAAATAATCATGTGTTACAGTATGCATTTATCATTAATGTAACATTACACCATACATTAAAATATGTGCAAACTTTCGATCATGACCTTGGTGTTGCTTCCATCATTCTATAAGCTAGAAGAAAGCATAAGTTTTAGTGATTTCACAGTATGAGATTCATAGATTAAAAAAAATTCAAAACGAGTTTTCAAGAACTTGTTCATTCACTGACTGATGACTGAAACAAGACACTGTATTTAATCATCTCTTTGATTGAATGGCCTGTTCAGACTCATTGTGCCCAAAAGCACATGATGACATCACACATGGGTTACAAGGTCTGGATTTGAGTCTATGGTAAAATTTAGAAAATCAGTTAGATACCGTCCATCAGTCTCATGAAAAAACCTCACGATGTGAGTCTTCTGCTTCAAGACGTTAATGGTCTCCTCCAACTCCATCTTTTCCTTAGACAAAACACAACACAACTGAGATCTGAAGCCCATTTAATGAACACAACAAACAAACTTCAGTTGCTACACGAGTCATAGTATATATCAAACGCCCAAAAGTCAAATTGCCGAAGAGATCTGAACATGAGAGAAGAAGTTCAGATGAAATGAGTAAACGGGTTTAAGATTAGATGGAAACATCTGCTCACTCTTCCTCACAGGTGTTAAAATGTCTGTTCCAAAAGTGTCTGTAGATGTGATTGTGGAACGAGAAGCGATATGCAAACAACTGGAAGTAAAATAAATACTGCCATTGAAGTTCTCAAAGAGAAACTTCATCTGGACCATTCATGTTGCTTTACCTGACAGATTATCGGCATCTCTCTGGGTTCATGCGTGTTCTTCATGTGCAACAGAAACACAGAGTCGCTCTGAAAGCTCAACTCACAGATCTTACACACAGGTGTACAAAACACGCAACACAATGAGTCCGAACAGGCCATTCAATCAAAGAGATGAAGATCACTTACTGTATGATGCTGTGATGCCATGGACACTCTGCAGATGACACTGAAGCTGACACTGTGTTTGAAAGTAGTATTCTGTTCAGATTTCGGTCTTGATGATCTTTCTGAACATGACATTTCACATGTTTCAGAAGATTGCTAAAAATAATAAACCATTCTCAACATGCACAATCATTTCTGCTGCAAAAGGATGCAAATACAGCCGTTATCTAACAACAGAACAATTCTATATTCATGCACATTTATGAGGATATGGACAGTCATGACTATTGAAATCATTTGGTGAATAACCAAATATTGACCTGATGTTATTCTTCAGTTGTTCATCACAAAGCATTTGGGAAAAGCATTTGAAGCTTAAAGGTTTTCCTGGGTCACACACAGATGCTTCATAGTGGAGCTCATCCACAAACAACAGGACACTGGACTGAGATTCTGAACACTCCCTCTTCATGATGAACACATTATCAGGCGTTAATAAGGCGATCACACCATAACACTTCTCGATGATGACGGTTATGTGGACTCACTAAGAAACCAACCATATACTTCAATGAGAATTAAAAAAATTCAATATTAAAAACATTCAACTGAACAAAATAAAAATCAAACACAGATCCAAAATGAGAACCGGGCACGGGAGAAGCGGGCATTGTATACAATAGAAAACAAACCATCACAGAACAGCAAACACAAGAGCACTATATAGGGAACATAAGGAGTGATAACGACATGTGGGCAGGTGTGGGTAATGAAACAATGATGGGAAGATAGACAGGTCAAAAGGGGGCGGGGCCAGGAGATGAGACAAGAGAGCACATGGCATGTCATAACAAACGTTAAGTTAAGTTAACATTATGCCAAGTGGTCACAAACAAAACAATGCATTGGAAACAAGTTCTTTTGTGTTAGTTGCAGTGCACTTTGCAATAAGCTATTTTAAAAAAGCTAACATTAACTGTATAAGAAAGCTATAATCTCTAACATACAACCCCCATCAACAAACAAAATAAAAGAAGAATTCAAACTGCAATTAAGGGTTCTTCTGTATTTAATGTATTTAGTAGCAAAGACTGACCGCACTACTTACTTTCATTTAATAATGGACTTTAAAATTGCCATATTTCTTTGTCGTTTGATATAAAAGGATTTTTTTATTTTTTACAAATAATTAATATTGAGAAATAATAAAGGTCAATTTTTAAATTCAAATTTGTCAACTCACTTAATGATTAAAAATGAATCATGAATTGTGACCAATGGTATTTGAGACCAGTATGGTGAATGACATCGAATCATGAGTTGTAAAGTTTCTTACATTATTTGTCAATATTATATTTAAATGATTATCTACATTGTTTAACAATAATTGAGTAAGTGTACTTTATCAATATTTGTTTTCATTCATTGCATTCATTATAGCTTTTAAAATATGAACTATGTCATTTAAACTCTTAAAACTCTTTAATATGTAGCTATTTGACATTTCTGAGTTTTTAGGTACTTGTTTTATTTTGAATGTTTATTCACATTTAGTTGAGAACTGTTTAATGAAACTAATTTAATTAATGTAAAGTTACCGAGGTTATTAAAGACAATTCTTGGCGTGTTTGGCACAGGTGCTTCACAACTGGTCAAACAAAGAATGTTTTTCCAACGCAGCATCAAGTGTTAGTTTTGATAGGAAACTGGGACATCATCCGGACTAAAGAGAACAAGGACAACCCAAGTTTTTATCAGCGCTCAGTTCAGAAGTCTGCATCTCTAATGGTATAAGGTTGCATTAATGCGTGTGGCATGGGCAGCTTACACATCTGGAAAAGCACCATCAATGCTGAAAGGTATATCCAAGATCTAGAACATCCAGACATCGTCTCTTTCAGAGAAGACCTCTCATTTTCCAGCATGACAATGACAGACCACATACTGCATCAATTACAACATCATGGCTGCATAGAAGAAGGCAGTCCATTTCTTTTACCCTTAGAACACATGTCCTATGGACAGAATCCCCCACCTGAGCTTTAGATCTCTGCAGCTCGTCCAGAGTCATCATGAGCCTCTTTGCTGCATTTCTGACCAGCGCTCTACTTGTTCGGCCTGTGAGTTTAGGTGGACGGCCTTGTCTTGGTAGGTTTACAGTTGTGCCACACTCCTTCCATTTCTGAATGATCGCTTGAACAGTGCTCTGTGGGATGTTCAAGGCTTGGAAAATATTTTGGAGCCTAAGCCTGCTTTAATTTTACAACTGACCTGTCTGGTGTGTTCTTTGGACTTCTTGATGTTGTTGTCTCAATATTCTCTTAGAAAACCTCGGTGGCATCATATGGCAGCTGTATTTGTACTGACATTAGATTACACACTTGTGCACTCTCTTTAGTCATTGGCACTCATCAGGCAATGGACAACTGACTGCACTCTGACCAAAGAGGGCTGAATAATTATGCACACCCCACTTTTCAGTTCTTTATTTGTAAAAAATATTTGGAATCATGTATGATTTTCGTTCCACTTCTCACGTGTACAACACTTTGTATCGGTCTTTCAAGTAGAATTCCAATAAAATTGATTCATGTTTGTGGCTGTAATGTGACAAAATGTGAAAAAGTTCAAGGGGACCGAATACTTTTGCAAGCCATGGTTAGTAAATGGAATCTCATTTTCTACTGAATCCACAGAAAAAAGGCTCTACAGCTATTTTTGGTGTGTGTAAATAGCATCTATCTTTTGTTAACACTTTAAACAACATTTTGGTTGCTATAAAGCAACATTTGTTTTTGTTGTGGATAAAAATAAATAAATATTCATATACATTTTTATGATAAATAAAATGATGGATGGCTCCGGTGTAATTTTGTTGCCTTTAAGTCTACCAGAAGTTAAGTTTGATCAACATAAGGTTTGTTTCATATTTTGCTGCTGAAATGGAATTTGTCAGCCCAAATCCCCATAACGTCTTACCTTTGTCATTCTTCTGAGGTTGATCTTTAAACATCTGTGCAGAATAACTGCTGTCCATGAATATCACCATCTGTAGCACATGAACATCATGATGAAATAACACAAGACATTTCAAATGACCACCATTTCAATTTCATTGTAAAGATCTGTAATTTTATATATATATATATACAAAACAGACCAATATTAGCGTAGATGCCATTCTACTAAAGTTATAGCAGATATATGGTGTAGTGTGGAGAGTGTTCTCGGTTCCGGATTTCTTACATAAATGCAGCCTAAGAATCCTTTAACGGATTTGAATATTAGAAGCATATTAGTATTTATTGTGATGGGTATCCCGCAACCTATTCAGCGACACCCAGGAAACCCACGAGATACACCTGGACCCGATCATCCTCATCGAGCTCCCCAGCTGCAGCTACTTCCCAAAAGGGAATAAAAGCCATGCAGCCATCGAGCTCGGTGAGGAATGTTCAGATACATGTGCACCCCACTAATCTGTCTTCTTCCACTTCTTGTTCCTTTCAGAGAGCAGCGTGTGAGCACCAGACGTCCACTCACCTGTTGACTGCACCCCACGCACTCTCTGCACCCCGGGACCGCTACACCCCAGCCGGTCAGCGAACCCGGAAACCACGATCGCACTTATTGTCACGTAAACTGTTGTGAATAAACTACCCTCCGGGGCACTTACCTGGAACTGTTGTTGTGTCGTCCTTATTGCCCTGCTACATTATGTGTAAGCCAGGTTAAAGAGATGGGTTTTTAATGTAGATTTAAACTGCAAGGGTGTATCTGCCTCCCGAACACTATTACGTAAGTTATTCAATAGTTTAGGCGCTAAGTGGGAAAAGGATCTGCCACCAGCAGTTGATTTTGAAATTCTAGGTATTATCAAATTTCCTGAGTTTTGAGAACGTAGCGAACGCATAGGATTATAATGTAACAGGAGCTCTTTCAAATATTGAGGTGCTAAACCATTCAAGGCTTTGTAAGTAATAAGCAAGATTTTAAAATCTATACGATGTTTGATAGGGAGCCAGTGGAATGTTGACAGGACCGGAGTAATGTGGTCGTACTTCCTGGTTCTTGTCAGAACTCTTGCTGCAGCATTTTGGACTAACTGTAATTTGTTTACTAAGCGTGCAGAACAAGCACCTAATAAAGCATTGCAGTAATCCAACCTTGAGGTCATAAATGCATGGATTAACATTTCTGCATTTGATATTGAAGGCATGGGCCGTAATTTAGATATATTTTTGAGGTGGAAAATGCACTTTTACAAATGCTCGATACGTGGCTTTCTAAGGAGAGATTTTTATCAAATAGCACACCCAAGTTCCTAACTGATGACGAAGAGCTTACAGGGCAGCCATCAAATTTTACAAATTTTTCTAGGTTGTTGCCGGCAGAGTTTTAAGGTCCTATAATTAACACCTCTGTTTTTCCAGAGTAAAGCAGCAGAAAATTACCCGTCATCCAGTTTTTTATATCGACTATGCATTCCATAAGTTTTTCGAATTTGTGTGTCTCACCAGGTAGTGAGGAAATATAGAGCTGAGTATTATCAGCATAACAGTGGAAGCTTACACCATGCTGCCTGATGATAGCTCCCAAAGGTAACATATATAGCGTGAAGAGAAGCGGGCCAAGAACTGAGCCTTGAGGTACTCCATACTGAACTTGTGATCGATATGATAGTTCTTCATTTAATGCTACGAGTTGATAGCGGTCAGTTAAGTATGACTTAAACCATGCTAATGCACTTCCATTTATGCCCACAACGTGTTCAAGTCTATGTAGAAGAATGTTGTGGTCTATAGTATCAAAGGCAGCGCTAAGATCCAGTAACACTAATAAGGAAATACAGCCACGGTCGGACGAGAGGAGAAGGTCATTTGTGACTCTAAGGAGAGCAGTCTCAGTGCTATGATGTGGTCTAAAACCTGACTGGAATTTCTCACAGATATCATTTTTCTCAAGAAATGAGTATAATTGAGAGGATACTACCTTTTCTAGTATCTTGGACAGGAATGGTAGATTTGAGATTGGTCTATAATTTACTAGGTCTTTGGGGTCAAGTTGTGGTTTTTTAATGAGAGGCTTAATAATAGCCAATTGGAAAGTTTTGGTGACATATCCTAACGACAATGAGGAGTTAATGATAGTCAGAAGAGGATCTATGACTTCTGGAAGCACCTCTTTTAGTAGCTTAGATGGAATAGGGTCTAACATACATGTTGTTGCTTTGGAGGATTTTACAAGTTTACACAGTTCTTCCTCTTGTATAGTAGAGAATGAATGGAACTGTTCCTCTGGGGGTTTAAAAATGTTATGCAATATAGTAGCTGACGGCTGAATGGTTATAATTTTATCTCGAATAGTGTCAATTTTGGAAGTGAAGTAGGCCATAAAGTAAATGTAAATATTTATTGAGTGCATACCTTTGAGAAGTTTTCTTTTTTAGTCATCGATAACTTGTTTAAATTCTTTTGCTTGAAGCTGTAAAAAATTATGGAGTTAATGGAGTCAAAAGGTTTTCATATGTTTATATTCAGAATTATAAATGTACAAAAATAGTAAATTTTTTAAACAGTTCAACACAGTGTAAACTTAAATTCTGCTGATATATATATAGTGCACATGTACAATATAATACTTTCCAGAGGTGGGTAGTAACGAGTTACATTTACTCCGTTACATGTACTTGAGTAAGTTTTTGAAAAAATAATACTTCAAGGAGTAGTTTTAAATCACTGTACTTTTTACTTTTACTTGAGTAGATTTGTGAAGAAGAAGCTGTACTCTTACTCCGCTACATTAGGCAACAACGAGCTCGTTACTTTAATATTTTACGCGTCATTTTGACAGAGTGAGAATTCCGCTAAAGGCTCTACCGCGTGACCGTGAGTTCCACCAATCAGAGGTAGTTGTGCAGTCTCGTCACGTGACCACACTCAATCTCAGCGGCGGTTTAGCTTAACATTTAAAGAAAAACACAAATGTCGCAATCAAACATCGGCACCGCAGACACCGCTGGCCTCATACTGAAAGCATGTTTACCTTAATAAAAGTGCAAAACAGCAACTACAGTATGCAGTGTCTTCTGTTTTCTAAATTCGTTTTTTTCTGTGGAGAGGCAAATGTTTGTCTTTTAGGTTACATATATTTTAAACATTTCCAATATATATATTAGGGGTGGAACGGTACATGTATGTGTATTGAATCCAAATGGTATGGGCGTGTGTGTGCGTGTGCGTACGTGTTTGTGCGCGTGTGTGTGTGTGTCTGCGTGCGTGTGTGTGTGCGTGTGTATCTGCGTGCGTGCGTGTGTGTGTGCGTGCGTGCGTGCGTGCCTGCGTGTGTGTGGCGCACAGTGGAAACACAAAAACATACTCCGTCATTTTGTTTATGCAGGACATCAT
>CM065677.1:6640763-6645763 GCA_033220385.1 Triplophysa yarkandensis | reverse complement strand
TGTGTTACAGTATGCATTTATCATTAATGTAACATTACACCATACATTAAAATATGTGCAAACTTTCGATCATGACCTTGGTGTTGCTTCCATCATTCTATAAGCTAGAAGAAAGCATACGTTTTAGTGATTTCACAGTATGAGATTCATAGATTAAAAAAAATTCAAAACGAGTTTTCAAGAACTTGTTCATTCACTGACTGATGACTGAAACAAGACACTGTATTTAATCATCTCTTTGATTGAATGGCCTGTTCAGACTCATTGTGCCCAAAAGCACATGATGACATCACACATGGGTTACAAGGTCTGGATTTGAGTCTATGGTAAAATTTAGAAAATCAGTTAGATACCGTCCATCAGTCTCATGAAAAAAACTCACGATGTGAGTGTTTTGCTTCAAGACGTTAATGGTCTCCTCCAACTCCATCTTTTCCTTAGACAAAACACAACACAACTGAGATCTGAAGCCCATTTAATGAACACAACAAACAAACTTCAGTTGCTACACGAGTCATAGTATATATCAAACGCCCAAAAGTCAAATTGCCGAAGAGATCTGAACATGAGAGAAGAAGTTCAGATGAAATGAGTAAACGGGTTTAAGATTAGATGGAAACATCTGCTCACTCTTCCTCACAGGTGTTAAAATGTCTGTTACAAAGTGTCTGTAGATGTGATTGTGGAACGAGAAGCGATATGCAAACAACTGGAAGTAAAATAAATCCTGCCATTGAAGTTCTCAAAGAGAAACTTCATCTGGACCATTCATGTTGCTTTACCTGACAGATTATCGGCATCTCTCTGGGTTCATGCGTGTTCTTCATGTGCAACAGAAACACAGAGTCGCTCTGAAAGCTCAACTCACAGATCTTACACAGATTTCGGTCTTGATGATCTTTCTGAACATGACATTTCACATGTTTCAGAAGATTGCTAAAAATAATAAACCATTCTCAACATGCACAATCATTTCTGCTGCAAAAGGATGCAAATACAGCCGTTATCTAACAACAGAACAATTCTATATTCATGCACATTTATGAGGATATGGACAGTCATGACTATTGAAATCATTTGGTGAATAACCAAATATTGACCTGATGTTATTCTTCAGTTGTTCATCACAAAGCATTTGGGAAAAGCATTTGAAGCTTAAAGGTTTTCCTGGGTCACACACAGATGCTTCATAGTGGAGCTCATCCACAAACAACAGGACACTGGACTGAGATTCTGAACACTCCCTCTTCATGATGAACACATTATCAGGCGTTAATAAGGCGATCACACCATAACACTTCTCGATGATGACGGTTATGTGGACTCACTAAGAAACCAACCATATACTTCAATGAGAATTAAAAAAATTCAATATTAAAAACATTCAACTGAACAAAATAAAAATCAAACACAGATCCAAAATGAGAACCGGGCACGGGAGAAGCGGGCATTGTATACAATAGAAAACAAACCATCACAGAACAGCAAACACAAGAGCACTATATAGGGAACATAAGGAGTGATAACGACATGTGGGCAGGTGTGGGTAATGAAACAATGATGGGAAGATAGACAGGTCAAAAGGGGGCGGGGCCAGGAGATGAGACAAGAGAGCACATGGCATGTCATAACAAACGTTAAGTTAAGTTAACATTATGCCAAGTGGTCACAAACAAAACAATGCATTGGAAACAAGTTCTTTTGTGTTAGTTGCAGTGCACTTTGCAATAAGCTATTTTAAAAAAGCTAACATTAACTGTATAAGAAAGCTATAATCTCTAACATACAACCCCCATCAACAAACAAAATAAAAGAAGAATTCAAACTGCAATTAAGGGTTCTTCTGTATTTAATGTATTTAGTAGCAAAGACTGACCGCACTACTTACTTTCATTTAATAATGGACTTTAAAATTGCCATATTTCTTTGTCGTTTGATATAAAAGGATTTTTTTATTTTTTACAAATAATTAATATTGAGAAATAATAAAGGTCAATTTTTAAATTCAAATTTGTCAACTCACTTAATGATTAAAAATGAATCATGAATTGTGACCAATGGTATTTGAGACCAGTATGGTGAATGACATCGAATCATGAGTTGTAAAGTTTCTTACATTATTTGTCAATATTATATTTAAATGATTATCTACATTGTTTAACAATAATTGAGTAAGTGTACTTCATCAATATTTGTTTTCATTCATTGCATTCATTATAGCTTTTAAAATATGAACTATGTCATTTAAACTCTTAAAACTCTTTAATATGTAGCTATTTGACATTTCTGAGTTTTTAGGTACTTGTTTTATTTTGAATGTTTATTCACATTTAGTTGAGAACTGTTTAATGAAAGTAATTTAATTAATGTAAAGTTACCGAGGTTATTAAAGACAATTCTTGGCGTGTTTGGCACAGGTGCTTCACAACTGGTCAAACAAAGAATGTTTTCCAACGCAGCATCAAGTGTAAGTTTTGATAGGAAACTGGGACATCATCCGTGCGTGTGGCATGGGCAGCTTACACATCTGGAAAAGCACCATCAATGCTGAAAGGTATATCCAAGATCTAGAACATCCAGACATCGTCTCTTTCAGAGAAGACCTCTCATTTTCCAGCATGACAATGACAGACCACATACTGCATCAATTACAACATCATGGCTGCATAGAAGAAGGCAGTCCATTTCTTTTACCCTTAGAACACATGTCCTATGGACAGAATCCCCCACCTGAGCTTTAGATCTCTGCAGCTCGTCCAGAGTCATCATGAGCCTCTTTGCTGCATTTCTGACCAGCGCTCTACTTGTTCGGCCTGTGAGTTTAGGTGGACGGCCTTGTCTTGGTAGGTTTACAGTTGTGCCACACTCCTTCCATTTCTGAATGATCGCTTGAACAGTGTTCCGTGGGATGTTCAAGGCTTGGGAAATATTTTGGAGCCTAAGCCTGCTTTAATTTTACAACTGACCTGTCTGGTGTGTTCTTTGGACTTCTTGATGTTGTTGTCTCAATATTCTCTTAGAAAACCTCGGTGGCATCATATGGCAGCTGTATTTGTACTGACATTAGATTACATACTTGTGCACTCTCTTTAGTCATTGGCACTCATCAGGCAATGGACAACTGACTGCACTCTGACCAAAGAGGGCTGAATAATTATGCACACCCCACTTTTCAGTTCTTTATTTGTAAAAAATATTTGGAATCATGTATGATTTTCGTTCCACTTCTCACGTGTACAACACTTTGTATCGGTCTTTCAAGTAGAATTCCAATAAAATTGATTCATGTTTGTGGCTGTAATGTGACAAAATGTGAAAAAGTTCAAGGAGACCGAATACTTTTGCAAGCCATGGTTAGTAAATAGAATCTCATTTTCTACTGAATCCACAGAAAAAAGGCTCTACAGCTATTTTTGGTGTGTGTAAATAGCATCTATCTTTTGTTAACACTTTAAACAACATTTTGGTTGCTATAAAGCAACATTTGTTTTTGTTGTGGATAAAAATAAATAAATATTCATATACATTTTTATGATAAATAAAATGATGGATGGCTCCGGTGTAATTTTGTTGCCTTTAAGTCTACCAGAAGTTAAGTTTGATCAACATAAGGTTTGTTTCATATTTTGCTGCTGAAATGGAATTTGTCAGCCCAAATCCCCATAACGTCTTACCTTTGTCATTCTTCTGAGGTTGATCTTTAAACATCTGTGCAGAATAACTGCTGTCCATGAATATCACCATCTGTAGCACATGAACATCATGATGAAATAACACAAGACATTTCAAATGACCACCATTTCAATTTCATTGTAAAGATCTGTAATTTTATATATATATACAAAACAGACCAATATTAGCGTAGATGCCATTCTACTAAAGTTATAGCAGATATATGGTGTAGTGTGGAGAGTGTTCTCGGTTCCGGATTTCTTACATAAATGCAGCCTAAGAATCCTTTAACGGATTTGAATATTAGAAGCATATTAGTATTTATTGTGATGGGTATCCCGCAACCTATTCAGCGACACCCAGGAAACCCACGAGATACACCTGGACCCGATCATCCTCATCGAGCTCCCCAGCTGCAGCTACTTCCCAAAAGGGAATAAAAGCCATGCAGCCATCGAGCTCGGTGAGGAATGTTCAGATACATGTGCACCCCACTAATCTGTCTTCTTCCACTTCTTGTTCCTTTCAGAGAGCAGCGTGTGAGCACCAGACGTCCACTCACCTGTTGACTGCACCCCACGCACTCTCTGCACCCCGGGACCGCTACACCCCAGCCGGTCAGCGAACCCGGAAACCACGATCGCACTTATTGTCACGTAAACTGTTGTGAATAAACTACCCTCCGGGGCACTTACCTGGAACTGTTGTTGTGTCGTCCTTATTGCCCTGCTACATTATGTGTAAGCCAGGTTAAAGAGATGGGTTTTTAATGTAGATTTAAACTGCAAGGGTGTATCTGCCTCCCGAACACTATTACGTAAGTTATTCAATAGTTTAGGCGCTAAGTGGGAAAAGGATCTGCCACCAGCAGTTGATTTTGAAATTCTAGGTATTATCAAATTTCCTGAGTTTTGAGAATGTAGCCAACGCATAGGATTATAATGTAACAGGAGCTCTTTCAAATATTGAGGTGCTAAACCATTCAAGGCTTTGTAAGTAATAAGCAAGATTTTAAAATCTATACGATGTTTGATAGGGAGCCAGTGGAATGTTGACAGGACCGGAGTAATGTGGTCGTACTTCCTGGTTCTTGTCAGAACTCTTGCTGCAGCATTTTGGACTAACTGTAATTTGTTTACTAAGCGTGCAGAACAAGCACCTAATAAAGCATTGCAGTAATCCAACCTTGAGGTCATAAATGCATGGATTAACATTTCTGCATTTGATATTGAAGGCATGGGCCGTAATTTAGATATATTTTTGAGGTGGAAAATGCACTTTTACAAATGCTCGATACGTGGCTTTCTAAGGAGAGATTTTTATCAAAT
>CM065677.1:6625763-6635763 GCA_033220385.1 Triplophysa yarkandensis | reverse complement strand
TTTGTGTGTGTATATGTGTGTATATATGTGTATGAGTGTTTATTTTGTATATTTTGTCTTTAGATTCCTCTTACCAAAAGGGAAAAGTGTAAAAAATGGGCCAAGGCCATAAAAGATTTCTTTTGTGAGCCGCTGGTGGTAGATTGTCTTGACCCGAACTGTTCCTGTCATAAAACTGATCAGAAAGAGGAACCTGAGGCGTTCATCTCAGGTGAAACTAATAATATCAATAATATATATCAATATCAATGAAATGTGAATAATATCAATTCTGTTCAAGAACAATATGTGCATTTATTAACTTGATATTATTGTTTTCTTATAGCAAAGTCAAGCGTTGTGACACTCATGGAGAGTGACACACCAAACTATGAGCAGGTAAATGTTCTTTATCAAATTAAAATATAGAATTAACTTCCATATTCCATACACCTACCAACAACAACAACAGATTAAATCTTGACCTGTTGAGTCAAGGATTAATAAAGCCTTTTAAATAACAATGTTGGGTAATATAACAATAGCAGAAATACTTGTATAAAACATTATTTATAAGTATAACTGTATATAAATGACGCTTTTTCTGATTGGTTTTCTTTAGATTCCTCTTCCCAAAAGGGAAATGTGTGAAAACTGGGCCAAAGCCATAAAGATGGATGCACAGGAAGAACCAGAGGCGTTCATCTCAGGTAAAACACTTCTCCATATGTGAATAATATCAATTCTGTCCATCAAGAACAATGTGCATTTATTAACTTGATATTATTCTTTTCTTATAGCAAAGTCAAGCCTCATGGAGATAAACACACAAGACAATGAGCAGGTAAATGTGCTTTTTATTATCAAATTACACAAAACAGCACTGACCAACAACAAATAATATATATTAATGTGTGGATGTAAGTTAATTAAATTGACTGATATTACTATTAAGCATTAATACTAATATAAGAGGTGTTTTTGTCAGTGTATGACATGGGTATATATTGTTTATTTTGTATATTCTGTCTTATTCTTTTTGATTAGATTCCTACAATAGGAAAGGTCAAAAGAATGCTCATGGACAAGGCAACAGCTTTACATGCCTATCTTTTCGACCCTGTGTATTTTCCATCCTGGCCATAAGTCTAAGGAATCTGGAAATCCATACCTCGATGTGATGGAGAGCGACACACACGCACTACACACTTTTTGCACTTCTTACACACTTTATATATGTAGCATTGTAGCATGTTAGTATTATTAGTAGTATTAGTAGGTTATAGTATTACTCTCAATAAAGTAATTTAATAGTTAAATTATTTTAAATAAAAAAAAATTAGTATTAAGAACTTGTCTTGTGTCACTTTATCAATGCTTTTGTGTAAATAAATTTATTTATGAACTTACACTATATTGTGTTCCTTGTCTACTACACATCATATACACAGTGAGATTGTCCCATATATTGTACCTAAACGGTCTTTACAGGAGGCTGGCATAATTCATTTCTCACAATTTTTTTGAAACCGCATATGCCTAAAATATTAAAAAACCCTTCAGTTCTATGAAGATTTTATTCCCTTCAAGAATAGAGTAGTAATTGGTGACTTGGTTGAAAGTAATGAGTAATGTTTGTGTGTTTATAAAATAATGAGAGAACAGATTATATTTGCTTATATCATAATGGCTGGATATTTTTATTTGGAAAGAAATATTTAGTTGTTAAAAGCTGATGAAAGAGGTCTGGTATTGTGAAACTTTCAAAGTATAAAACATTGGTTAAGTTAAATTTAAAAAATGAACTTAAATAAAATGTAAAGTGTACATTGGTCTTTCCGCTCAAGCAATTTAAACTATGATGTTTAGTTGAGAAAGATTTGTGTAAAATCTGCCAAACACCCATTCTAAACCATAAACATCTACAGATATCTTCTAAAGGTCTATATGACTTCTTACAAAAGACGTCTTCGAGATGTCTTGTTGACGAAAAGGAAGACATCACATAGATTTCTGACAGTTTGCCTGATTTTGAGTTACTTTAGTCTTTGTAACACACAAATAATCATGTGTTACAGTATGCATTTATCATTAATGTAACATTACACCATACATTAAAATATGTGCAAACTTTCGATCATGACCTTGGTGTTGCTTCCATCATTCTATAAGCTAGAAGAAAGCATACGTTTTAGTGATTTCACAGTATGAGATTCATAGATTAAAAAAAATTCAAAACGAGTTCAAGAACTTGTTCATTCACTGACTGATGACTGAAACAAGACACTGTATTTAATCATCTCTTTGATTGAATGGCCTGTTCAGACTCATTGTGCCCAAAAGCACATGATGACATCACACATGGGTTACAAGGTCTGGATTTGAGTCTATGGTAAAATTTAGAAAATCAGTTAGATACCGTCCATCAGTCTCATGAAAAAAACTCACGATGTGAGTGTTTTGCTTCAAGACGTTAATGGTCTCCTCCAACTCCATCTTTTCCTTAGACAAAACACAACACAACTGAGATCTGAAGCCCATTTAATGAACACAACAAACAAACTTCAGTTGCTACACGAGTCATAGTATATATCAAACGCCCAAAAGTCAAATTGCCGAAGAGATCTGAACATGAGAGAAGAAGTTCAGATGAAATGAGTAAACGGGTTTAAGATTAGATGGAAACATCTGCTCACTCTTCCTCACAGGTGTTAAAATGTCTGTTACAAAGTGTCTGTAGATGTGATTGTGGAACGAGAAGCGATATGCAAACAACTGGAAGTAAAATAAATCCTGCCATTGAAGTTCTCATAGAGAAACTTCATCTGGACCATTCATGTTGCTTTACCTGACAGATTATCGGCATCTCTCTGGGTTCATGCGTGTTCTTCATGTGCAACAGAAACACAGAGTCGCTCTGAAAGCTCAACTCACAGATCTTACACAGATTTCGGTCTTGATGATCTTTCTGAACATGACATTTCACATGTTTCAGAAGATTGCTAAAAATAATAAACCATTCTCAACATGCACAATCATTTCTGCTGCAAAAGGATGCAAATACAGCCGTTATCTAACAACAGAACAATTCTATATTCATGCACATTTATGAGGATATGGACAGTCATGACTATTGAAATCATTTGGTGAATAACCAAATATTGACCTGATGTTATTCTTCAGTTGTTCATCACAAAGCATTTGGGAAAAGCATTTGAAGCTTAAAGGTTTTCCTGGGTCACACACAGATGCTTCATAGTGGAGCTCATCCACAAACAACAGGACACTGGACTGAGATTCTGAACACTCCCTCTTCATGATGAACACATTATCAGGCGTTAATAAGGCGATCACACCATAACACTTCTCGATGATGACGGTTATGTGGACTCACTAAGAAACCAACCATATACTTCAATGAGAATTAAAAAAATTCAATATTAAAAACATTCAACTGAACAAAATAAAAATCAAACACAGATCCAAAATGAGAACCGGGCACGGGAGAAGCGGGCATTGTATACAATAGAAAACAAACCATCACAGAACAGCAAACACAAGAGCACTATATAGGGAACATAAGGAGTGATAACGACATGTGGGCAGGTGTGGGGAATGAAACAATGATGGGAAGATAGACAGGTCAAAAGGGGGCGGGGCCAGGAGATGAGACAAGAGAGCACATGGCATGTCATAACAAACGTTAAGTTAAGTTAACATTATGCCAAGTGGTCACAAACAAAACAATGCATTGGAAACAAGTTCTTTTGTGTTAGTTGCAGTGCACTTTGCAATAAGCTATTTTAAAAAAGCTAACATTAACTGTATAAGAAAGCTATAATCTCTAACATACAACCCCCATCAACAAACAAAATAAAAGAAGAATTCAAACTGCAATTAAGGGTTCTTCTGTATTTAATGTATTTAGTAGCAAAGACTGACCGCACTACTTACTTTCATTTAATAATGGACTTTAAAATTGCCATATTTCTTTGTCGTTTGATATAAAAGGATTTTTTTATTTTTTACAAATAATTAATATTGAGAAATAATAAAGGTCAATTTTTAAATTCAAATTTGTCAACTCACTTAATGATTAAAAATGAATCATGAATTGTGACCAATGGTATTTGAGACCAGTATGGTGAATGACATCGAATCATGAGTTGTAAAGTTTCTTACATTATTTGTCAATATTATATTTAAATGATTATCTACATTGTTTAACAATAATTGAGTAAGTGTACTTCATCAATATTTGTTTTCATTCATTGCATTCATTATAGATTTTAAAATATGAACTATGTCATTTAAACTCTTAAAACTCTTTAATATGTAGCTATTTGACATTTCTGAGTTTTTAGGTACTTGTTTTATTTTGAATGTTTATTCACATTTAGTTGAGAACTGTTTAATGAAAGTAATTTAATTAATGTAAAGTTACCGAGGTTATTAAAGACAATTCTTGGCGTGTTTGGCACAGGTGCTTCACAACTGGTCAAACAAAGAATGTTTTTCCAACGCAGCATCAAGTGTTAGTTTTGATAGGAAACTGGGACATCATCCGGACTAAAGAGAACAAGGACAACCCAAGTTTTTATCAGCGCTCAGTTCAGAAGTCTGCATCTCTAATGGTATTGGGCTGCATTAATGCGTGTGGCATGGGCAGCTTACACATCTGGAAAGGCACCATCAATGCTGAAAGGTATATCCAAGATCTAGAACATCCAGACATCGTCTCTTTCAGAGAAGACCTCTCATTTTCCAGCATGACAATGACAGACCACATACTGCATCAATTACAACATCATGGCGGCATAGAGGAAGGCAGTCCAATTCTTTTACCCTTAGAACACATGTCCTATGGACAGAATCCCCCACCTGAGCTTTAGATCTCTGCAGCTCGTCCAGAGTCATCATGAGCCTCTTTGCTGCATTTCTGACCAGCGCTCTACTTGTTCGGCCTGTGAGTTTAGGTGGACGGCCTTGTCTTGGTAGGTTTACAGTTGTGCCACACTCCTTCCATTTCTGAATGATCGCTTGAACAGTGCTCTGTGGGATGTTCAAGGCTTGGGAAATATTTTGGAGCCTAAGCCTGCTTTAATTTTACAACTGACCTGTCTGGTGTGTTCTTTGGACTTCTTGATGTTGTTGTCTCAATATTCTCTTAGAAAACCTCGGTGGCATCATATGGCAGCTGTATTTGTACTGACATTAGATTACACACTTGTGCACTCTCTTTAGTCATTGGCACTCATCAGGCAATGGACAACTGACTGCACTCTGACCAAAAATGTCATGATTCTGCCTCTCTTGGTAATGTTTCTCCTGTTTTTGGCAGAATCATGGCAGACCTGTGTTTTTTGTGAGGGTCACATGGTATTGTTTTCTTACATGCCATGTGCTCTCTTGTCTCGTCTCTTGACCCCCTTGGTATCCCGTCTATCTTCCCATCATTGTTTCATTCCCCACACCTGCCCCATGTCGTTATCCCTTGTTATGTTTCCCTATATAAAGCCCTTGTGTTTTCTGTCCTGTGTCGTGGCATTACATGTTTTACTGGTGTGCCGTGAAATCGTGTTCTGGTTCGTGTGAAGGTCTTGTCAAGTGTTTCCAGTTTTATTTTTTGGTTGAATTGTTCCTGCGTGTAATCTATCTTGCCTTGTTTTAGTTATTTAGAATATTGCCTTGTTTTGTGCCCCCTCGTGGGAAGTCTTTTGTTTGACCTTTTATAGTGTTTAGTGTAATGTTTTCCCCATCGTGGGTTTTTGTTTTCTGTTTTGTGTATTAAAGGCTTGTTTGTTCCCCTCAATCTCACCTGCATTTGGTTCTCTCCTTTCACCTCCATCCCTTTCCTGACAAAAGAGGGCCGAATAATTACGCACACCCCACTTTTCAGTTCTTTTATTTGTAAAAAATATTTGGAATCATGTTTGATTTATTTTCATTCCAATTCTCACGTGTACACCACTTTGTATCGGTCTTTCACGTGGAATTCCAATAAAATTGATTCATGTTTGTGGCTGTAATGTGACAAAATGTGAAAAAGTTCAAGGGGACCGAATACTTTTGCAAGCCACGGTTAGTAAATAGAATCTCATTTTCTACTGAATCCATTGAAAAAAGGCTCTACAGCTATTTTTGGTGTGTGTAAATCGCATCTATCTTTTGTTAACACTTTTAACAATTTTTGGTTGCTATAAAGCAACATTTGTTTTTGTTGTGGATAATAAAAATAAATATTCATATACATTTTTATGATAAATAAAATGATGGATGGCTCCGGTGTAATTTTGTTGCCTTTAAGTCTACCAGAAGTTAAGTTTGATCAACATAAGGTTTGTTTCATATTTTGCTGCTGAAATGGAATTTGTCAGCCCAAATTCCCATAACGTCTTACCTTTGTCATTCTTCTGAAGTTGATCTTTAAACATCTGTGCAGAATAACTGCTGTCCATGAATATCACCATCTGTAGCACATGAACATCAAGATGAAATAACACAAGACATTTCAAATGACCACCATTTCAATTTCATTGTAAAGATCTGTCATTTAATATATATATATATCAATGTCAATGTCACCTTTATTTATATAGCGCTTTAGACAAAATACATTGCATCAAAGCAGCTTAACAACAATAATTAGTAAACAGTGTGTCATAATGCTTAATTCGGGGGATGTTATCTCTATTCCGTTTAATGGTGTCTGTGCATTCATTTTCAATTCGTTGGTGTCTTTGTTCACTTTAAAAAATGTCTGTGCGTTCAAATTCAATCAAATCAACGATATCGTTGTAATTGAGGGGACCCCAACTAAGCAAGGCAGGTGTCTTCACAGACATCTTCAACCTCTCCCTCTGTCTGTCTGTGGTCCCTTCATGCTTCAAGACATCAACCATCGTGCCCATACCAAAGAAGACAAAAACCACATGCTTAAATGACTGGAGGGGTGTCGCTCTTACACCCATCTTCAGTAAGTGTTTTGAGAGACTGATCAGAGACTACATCTGCTCTGTGCTGCCCGCCTCACTGGACCCTCTACAGTTTGCATACCGCAGCAATCGCTCCACAGACGACGCCATTGCCTTCACCCTACACACTGCTCTCTCCCACCTGGAAAACAAGAACTCCTATGTGAGGATGCTGTTTGTGGACTACAGCTCAGCATTCAACACCATAGTGTCTTCCACACTTGTTGAGAAGCTCCAGAATCTTGGACTGAACAGATCTCTGAGCAGCTGGATCCTGGACTTCCTGACAGGCAGAAGTCAGGTGGTCAGAATGGGCAGCAACACCTCATCCCCGATGACCCTCAACACTGGTGCTCCTCAGGGCTGCGTTCTCAGCCCACTCCTGTACTCCCTGTACACACACGACTGTACAGCCACGCACAGCTCCAATGTCATTGTCAAGTTCGCTGATGACACAACCGTCATAGGCCTGATCACCGACAACGATGAGACGGCCTACCGAGAGGAGGTGAGCACCCTGACTAAATGGTGTCAGGAGAACCACCTCTCACTCAACACTGACAAGACCAAGGAGCTGGTGGTCGACTTCAGGAGACAGAGCAGAGAACACAGACCCATCACTATCGGCGAGACACCTGTGGAGCGGGTGAGCAGTTTCAATTTCCTCGGCGTCAACATCAGCGAGGATCTCACCTGGTCCACTCATACCGACGCGGTGCTGAAGAAGGCCCAACAGCGCCTCTTCTTTCTGAGATGGCTGAGGAAGCTTGGCATGAGCCCCAGCATCCTCAGAACCTTCTACACCTGCACCATAGAGAGCATCCTGACGAGCTGCATCACTGCTTGGTTTGGAAACAGCACTGCTGGCAACCGCAAAGCTCTGAAAAGGGTCGTGGGAACTGCCAGCCACATCGTCGGAGGTGAGCTTCCCTCCCTCCAGGACATCTACACCAGGCGGTGCATAAAGAAATCCCGGAAGATCATCAGGGACTCCAGCCACCCATCTCACAGACTGCTCTCTATGCTGCCCTCAGGAAGACGTCTACGCAGCATCCGCTCCCGCACGAGTCGACTGAGGGATAGCTTTTTCCCTCAGGCTATCCGACTCATGAACAATCAGAACTGATACACTCCCACACACAATATGTCACACACTGCACTTTAACTGCAAGTTTAACACTGGACAATATTTACACACTGCACTTTAAACAACAGTCTACCTCATCCTATGCACAACTTGTTTACATTGTTTACATTATGCAGAACGTGCACACTCTGTGTTTAGTGTTTAATGTTTTTCTCGTGCTAAATGTATGTATGTTGAATGTTTCGACTGTGTTGTCTATAGTACACTGTATGTACTGATTATATGTATGTGCATATTGCACACTGTCTTATGTCTGCACTATATGTTTCATGTTACATGTTACCTGTACTGTGCTGTTTTTGGAGCAAGCTCCTAAGAATTTCACTCACCAGGGCACATGTGCCGTGGTGATGTAGCAATAAAAGTGAATTGAATTGAATTGAATTGATATCCTGATGATCGTCAAAGACGAGGTCTTCGCAGGGGATTGGTATCCGTGGTGTTCTTGTACTGGACTTCACTTTGTTTGAGGGCTGTAGAGTTATTTTCTAGTTCCGGACCCACCATCTGGTCCAGAGAAGAATCATCTGTCTCCTGTGGTCACATCCTGATGGTCATCTTGCCATGGATCTGCATCTGGTGTTCTAGTCGTCCTGGTCTCCGCTGTCCTTCCGGGTCCTAGGGGGCCTTTCTCCAAAATCTGGTCTGGATACGCACTGGATCCTGTTGACTGCAATGCCATCTGATCTGGATATGGGCTGGATCTGGTGGCTCCGAAGAGCTCGGAAGGACAAACAGACCAATATTAGCGTAGATGCCATTCTACTAAAGTTATAGCAGATATATGGTGTAGTGTGGAGAGTGTTCTCGGTTCCGGATTTCTTACATAAATGCAGCCTAAGAATCCTTTAACGGATTTGGATATTAGAAGCATATTAGTATTTATGTGTAAGCCAGGTAAAAGAGATGGGTTTTTAATCTAGATTTAAACTGCAAGGGTGTATTTGCCTCCCGAAAACTATTAAGTAAGTTATTCCATAGTTTAGCCGCCAAGTGGGAAAAGGATCTGCCGCCGGCAGTTGATTTTGAAATTCTAGGTATTATCAAGTTTCCTGAGTTTTGAGAATGTAGCCAACGCATAGGATTATAATGTAACAGGAGCTCTTTCAAATATTGAGGTGCTAAACCATTCAAGGCTTTGTAAGTAATAAGCAAGATTTTAAAATCTATACGATGTTTGATAGGGAGCCAGTGGAATGTTGACAGGACCGGAGTAATGTGGTCGTACTTCCTGGTTCTTGTCAGAACTCTTGCTGCAGCATTTTGGACTAACTGTAATTTGTTTACTAAGCGTGCAGAACAACCACCTAATAAAGCATTGCAGTAATCCAACCTTGAGGTCATAAATGCATGGATTAACATTTCTGCATTTGATATTGAGAGCATGGGCCATAATTTAGATATATTTTTGGAGGTGGAAAATGCAGTTTTACAAATGCTCGATACGTGGCTTTTTAAGGAGAGATTTTTATCAAATAGCACACCCAAGTTCCTAACTGATGACGAAGAGCTTACAGGGCAGCCATCAAAGTTTACAAATTTTTCTAGGTTGTTGCAGGCAGAGTTTTTAGATCCTATAATTAACACCTCTGTTTTTCCAGAGTAAAGCAGCAGAAAATTACCCGTCATCCAGTTTTTTATATCGACTATGCATTCCATAAGTTTTTCGAATTTGTGTGTCTCACCGTGTAGTAAGGAAATATAGAGCTGATTATCATCAGCGTAACAGTGGAAGCTTACACCATGCTGCCTGATGATAGCTCCCAAAGGTAACATATATAGCGTGAAGAGTAGCGGTCCAAGAACTGAGCCTTGAGGTACTCCATACTGAACTTGTGATCGATATGATAGTTCTTCATTTAATGCTACGAGTTGATAGCGGTCAGTTAAGTATGACTTA